>JAOWBH010029732.1:0-15769 GCA_028566215.1 Silene coronaria
ATGTCATTACTTTGTGTCCTGACATGACATGAAGTATTCGAACGGTTTCCAATTGACCATAATAATTGGTGGCGACTTCTTCAAATGCGCGTTCTTACGTTACTTGTTCAATCCTTCGAGGCCTATGCATTTTTGCGCCTCCTATCTCCCACAGGAAGAAAGACAAAAATGCCCCCAATTAACCATAAAATCGGCTACTTTATTGGTCTCCGAAAACAACAAGAATACTAAAGTGTATTGTTGCTTAACTTAACTAACCTCATGCAGTGAGTGAGGGCCGAAGGGATGCTTTAGAGTTTAAACTTATGTGGCATCTATCACCCAATCAAATGCTTCTAAACACGTAACTTTAAAACACCACCAAATCTTCTTCCGCATCAAACCCAAACAAAAACAAAAACTCCATAAACCTTGACTGAATCGCTCAGTTTCCTTGTAAAGAAACAAGCAAGACACTCTGAAACATAAAGTTGTGCACTAAATGTCTAACAAGCAAAAATCATGGGTTACATTAATGAATTTAGCAGCAATTATATGCGTCATTTCATGGGCACCATTGTCTGATTGCTTAAAAAAACAAGTTGGTGTAGCTAGAAAAGAAGACATACCATTTATTAAATGTCAAGTATGTCAAAAACTAGCTTCTCAAGTTTATTCTCTGGTTCAAAACAAAGAATCTCAAATTTCTCCTAAGAAAGTATGATTCTTTCCATCTGGGTATTCGTTAATTTATCATCTATTTACTGGGTATTCTTTCTTTTTTGGTTATTTTATTGTTTTATTTGATGGGCAGATCTCAGAGTATCAGATTATTGAGATTGTTGAGAATGTGTGTAATTTGAAGAAGGAAGAAGCTGATTGGATTTTGAAAATCGACATTGTTGAACAGGATGATAAGCTGGCGGTAATTTACAATCTTATGATGACAATTTTTTTTCAATTGGATTAATTTAATTATTGTAGATTTCATTTCATAATCAAGATTGCTTATTAGAATGTTCGCCATTAATCTCCATTTATTGTGTTAGTAACTCACATTTTGTTGTGTTTAGCTTTCAAGTTGGACGCCTGTTGCTGTTATTGAACTTATTGTTATGAAATTTTGCACTTAACTTTATTGCTAATAACAAGCTCAATGGCTAATTCGTTCAAGAGTGCACCATTCATTCGTTGTATTATTAATTTTCGCAGCTGAACAAAGTAAACTCGTAATGAAACCGTAAAAACAATGTGATTTGCCATGAATTTAGTTAATATTCTGTCTTTATATTCAGTATATTGAAATGCTGGCAACCTACTTGTGTTCTTTATGTAGAAGACTAATATTTTATACCTTGACTCCTTGAGAATAAATAAAAACCCTTCCTTGTTAAGAAGGTTATATTGCTCCATTGCTCCATTGCTCCCAAAGGAATGTAAGCCTTGATAAGGGCCCTCCGGATGGTAACGTGTCCAACTAAATCATGAGGATTTCCCAAGTGCATTCTAATAAGTATTGTCTCACATCAGTATAATTAGGTAAAGAGACTAGTTTATAAGTAGGTGTGTTAATTTTTGCTATCACCAATTGGGGATTATAGAATGGCACCTCACTTGACTTGTGGACAGTCTACCACACTTACTTCTATGGACCTAGTGTGGATCTGTGGGAAACTGGGAATGCAACAAGTGATATGAGAACCAATTGGCCGACAAATGATGCTATGTGGTTACCAAGCTCTCCCCTGATGGTTCGGCTTCGACTTCAATGGTGAGATCCCATGATGTTTTGGTTGCGATCTCTTGGGTTAACCTGATACGGTGCAGCAAGCATCTGTTGACGAGGAGCAGCAAGTCCAGCAACCTGTGACAGGGTGAGACTGTTGAGGATTTCTAGAATGTCTGAAAAACATAGTCCCACATCTAAAAGTAGCAGTGATAGACTATTCGACTAGTAGGATACTCCTACCATCAATTGCTTTTAGGATGAAACATTAGTTCACATTAGTGCCTCATTTTCTGATATGACCTTACTGCAAGGTTCAGCATCCTAGGAGCTAGACGCCTAATGGTTTGCTTGAGGTTGCTACTGAATACTGATCGATCAGTGTTTCTTCTCTTAGTTCTTTGGTTCATGATAGCTTCTGTAGACATGATTTCTTACGCAAAGAATAAAATTTGTCTTGGTTTTAATTGGGCACTAGTAAGTTAGGTCATGAGAAATGATCTATTAAGAATGCTTTCAACATTAGTAGGAATATTAACAGACGATCAGCAGTAAGGCATGGAATTCAACATAGGGAGAAGCGTGGCTCACAAAAAGGGCATAAAGATCTATTCGTTTTAGTAGAAACTGAATAACTGATAAGTGTGAAAACTGTAAGCAACAGCTTGAGTAATTCTTAAACTAGTAGAGTAATGAAGTGAAGGAAAAAAAACACCAGAATTAATGGTCATTCTGATGTTTAATATCCGTACCCAGGCAAAGCAAACTTGTGATGGAACTTTAAGAACAATATAAGTGCCTGTTTTGTTGAAAAAAATTATTAGCCCTCTAAGGGAACTTAAACTATTTAAGGGAAATATATTTTTGAACCAGTCGCTAAAACAATTTAGCGAAGCCCTTAATAAGAGAAGTCAAGCTAGATAAATAAACCTCAACATAAGCCGCCAGTCCCCACATCCATATCCTCATATTTAGTTGTATGTTTCCTGCAAGTTTGCCTAATTCATTATGAATTGTCAATATCTGATATGGGAGATACGCTCCTATGGAGTACTCCCTCTCTTCGAATCCAAACACCCCGGTTCCACTTTTTTGTAAGAGGGATTTTGAATTTATGGGGTATGGATTCGAAGGAAGTTTATGTTATATAAATTTTTAAATAAGTGCCGTGATAGAATACCTCGAACCAATCCGTGATTAGTTGGGTTCGAGGGACTCCGATAATCCAAGTTTAATGTTTTGTTTCCTATTCAAAAACAATATTAATACCAAGTAAATTCATCCTCCTAATTAAGTCTCACCTTTTTATGCGAGTTTTAGATGAAATGTACAGAAAAGGTAGGAGTATTAAGAAAAAGCACTATAGAAAAGGTGGGAGGGAGTTGTGAATCTTCTCTTATTTTATTGTGAAAGAATAATCATTCGATGCAAGTCTCGACATAGGGCACGAGGTAAGGTTGAGTACATCCGACTCCTCTTACCTTGCCATTTTTGGGAGCCATTTAGGTCTATGGTGATGCAGTTGTATTGTCAGTACTAACCATTTCTAAGGACTAAGTGGCATCATATTTTAGCTGCATCTGGAGTGAGGCAGTTTGAGCTTCACAGTTCACCATGTCCTATTCTCTTTTTGAATATCATGATCAATTACATTTTCCCCTTTCACTTGGCTGTGAAAAGAAGAAATAGATTATGTGCTCATGATGCATCCATCTCTACAATCATCTGGTGCTTTGGTCACTGAATAGAGATGCCTATTTCTTTGCATTTTATGCTATTACAGTATTTTTTTATTTTGAAACACAACTCCTGTATTCTCTCTATAAAAATTTGATCGTTCTACAATATGGGATTCTTTGGTTTCAGTTGGTTGATCAAGATGTTGAAGGGCAATGCAACTCGGAATGTAAGACTATAGAGCGAGCATGTCAGGAGGTTAGATTCTGCTTAAATCTAGCTTGTTCTACAGCGTAAGAATGTTACTCAATGGACATAGAGCCAGTGTCTCAAAATTCTTATGCCTTTGCGATATGTTGGTATACAACAAAATATTACATTTAAATTGTCTATACTTCCTGTATTTATGTATTAGTAGCAGATCAATGCATTATTAATTACTTCGTATTTGTCATTTATAAATAGCCTCTATATATGTATTCCTAGGGTAAGTCTGCGTACAACTGAACCTACCTTACCTGTTGGTACTATTTTTCCTAAGTTTACATTTATATACTCTCCTACACAGGTTTTGGGATATTCAGACACTGATGTTGCGGAATATATGTATTCTCGAAGACCTCAGCTTGATTCTTTAGTGAATTATTTTTGCAATGACCTCTCTAAAGCATGCACCAACAAGCCACCTCCTGTCCCAAAGGTAGAACATTTGCATTTACTCAGGTTAAATAAGAGCATGTGTTTCTAGTCCCTAATGTGATAATGAGGGTTACTTCATTAATATTGGTAGACATCTACTAGTATCAAGTGCGTTATTAATTTCAATCTCAGTAATTTCCTACTGTATATACATAGGTGTAAAGTTTGATCAAACAAGTAGATTCATCACCACTGGTATAGTGAGCTTGTAATCTTTTCTATGTTACTACAACGTACAGTTATTGGTCTAAAGGGATTACGGAAGCCTGAATGGAAGTTTTGATGCTTACAGAATTCGAAGTCAAGTCATAAGTACTACCTGTCTTGATTTTACCGCCTAAGCTAACTTACATGTGCTCTATACTATGTTAATAAAATGAACTTATAGTCATTGCGAGAAAACCAACATCTCTATGCGTATGTTTTAACTTTAGATCGTGAATCATGATACTCTTTTGTTATCCTCTAATTGTAAATTCGAAGTTATGTTTACTTTGGCACAGGATAGGATTCCAGGACAACCATTTGAGCCAAAAGCAGCAAAAGAAGCTGAAATGGAAAAAATAATGCGATCCATGGAGGTAACTTATCGTTCAAAGAGTAGAGTTATTCATGAATAGTACATCATTTCTGTTGTTGAATACCTCAATTTGCCCAATTCAGGGTCTTCCAGGAGCACCTGGCATGAAAATGTACTCGAGGGATGAACTAATGGACATGCAAAAGTTGGGCAGCAAGGAACCTGATGAAGATGACGAAGATGAGGATGAGGATGAGGATGGGGATGCGCAATTCAGATCCAATGTGGTATGTATTTGGTTTACTGATCAATGTTCTGTTGAATTGCTATTCTATTTTCATTTTTAGTCAAAAATCACTGTTTTTTTGACTCGGAAATGGGATAGAATGAAGCAAAATAACTTTATGTTTGTCTATGTAGAAGGTTAACCACAGTCAATGCTAATCTCATCGTTGTTTTTGGTATGGGTGGGTCATTTTTAAACCCACTTCTTTTTGCTTTAAACGTATAAGCAAGAAATGTGAGATAAGGGGGGCTTTAAAGCATTAGGATTTGGGACTATATTTATCTTCTTCTGCTGCGCTGACTTTTGCTGAACTCAGGGAAAGGCGATGAGGGAGAAGGCGAATAAGAAATTTGATTGGAAGGAAAAGGTAAAAGATCATATAAAAGGCGCCGAGAAGACTCTAAAGACTCAAGCCCATAAGATAAAGCGCCAAGCACATAAAGTAAAGCGTCATCTGCAAAAATGGTGGCGATCAAAAAGAAATGATGGTTCGAAGAAGAAATCGACAACTAAAAAAGCAGAACTATAGGGAGATTGCTAGTTAATATCCACTGATAGTAAAATTGTTCTCCTTTTTGTGTTAAAGAGGCTTTTGATTACAATATCTGAAGGAGTGGAAGTATACATGCACGTCCTTGCTGAGCTAAGTTTCCTGTGGATTATGTAGTTTTACATTATAGATTCTAGGACATCCATTTGTAATAGATTACTTTGTTTTTCACTGTTGCATTATATGCTGTAGCTCTCAAGATTTTTGCCAGGGGAAATTCATGTATAAGATTATGCCAGAAAGAACTACTGTCGCTCGTGAGTTCTTTCTGGCATCGACATCTGCATAGATTATGCATGGAATCCTAATATGATAGAATAAGTCTATTCATGTATAAGATTATGCCAGAAAGAACTACTGTCGCTCGTGAGTTCTTTCTGGCATCTGCATAGATTATGCATGGAATCCTAATATGATAGAATAAGTCTATCACAAATTCTCATTTGAGACATGCACTATCCGTCACAAGGTAGAGATGGAACGAATACATACAATATTATGTTAATATGGATACTAGTAAGATGGTATGTATTTGCTTCGTCTCTAACTTGTGACGGATAGCGTCCGTCACAAGGGAGACGGATTGTCAATCAATATGGACTACTTTTAATATCCCGTCCCTAAAAATATGGAGTTACTAAGAGCCAACATGGTAATTGGTAGTTACTTCCCAAATCCATCCATCTAAAACGTTTGCAACGGATCAAGTCAGTCCTCGGCCACACAAGAAAACCAGATGCACAGTAAAATAACATCATGAAGTGGCATAATCCATCCATAATTTGCTGATAGCAAACCCCCCATTGAATAAAAAACGACCTCACGAAGTGGCATAATCTATCCATATCCGCCCGCATTCACATCATGAATTCATACCAAATGCACCGTAAACAGAAGCCACCATCATCAAACTAAATATTCTAAGGTCTAATATTACATTTAAGGATACAATTTTTACCGTACCAAAATTTAAATTGCTTGGAAGTGCAAAATTACAGAATAGCCGGAAAAAGAAAAGGAAATGAAATAATTTAAATTGAGGCACAAGACACTATACTATAACAGTTCAATGGGAAAAGCATGAAAATTGCACAATAGCTCTCCATAGGGATACTATTCTTAATAAAAGTTTGAGGGGGGAAGGGTAAAAAAGGTAGGGCAGAGTTCCAGAAGTAACTGCACCAGGCAGCAAGATTATCATCTCATCTTATAACTCTGGGTCTTTGAAACTCTTCCATGCTGGCCATTGAACGAGTATTGGAGCATCACATCAACATCCCGAGGGTTCTTCTTGTTCTGCGCAACTGTCATTGTTCCGACAATAGCCTCCCCTTCACATATTGATATTACATCCTCAAGGTACAACACTGTTTGCTTCCAGTGGGTGGCTCGTGACCTCGGACCTGAAAACATGTGGACATTTATATCACGGATTTATATATACAGAAGAGGGAGAAAAGATAAAGGGGCAAGAGGGTAACCATAAAACACACCTGTTGAAAAGCCCAATGGTTTATGGCACTTTGTGAATGATACGTCAAAATATGCTACTAGAGCGTGAATGTAGTCTGTACGTTCTGCTACAAGCTTGAAGGGGGCGGTGAATGAAGCATCTCCGGGAGACATCTTCGATATGTCCATCGTCTGATAATGGAATAAATTATTGCATATAGTTAATCACAAGTTCACAGCAAAAGCTAAGGTCTCGTAATAATTTGAGATCAACTAATACAAAAGAGAACCAAAAAGTGGGGAGAAGAAAATAGTAAAATAAAGCACACATAAACATTACAGGATAACCACATTAATGAGAGTTAAAAAGAGGGTTGAGTGAGAAAAATAAGTGTTAAAGGAAAGATACAGCAACAAAAAAATAAAGGAACATTAGAAAAGACAACAAGAAAAATATTTTAACCCCATTCATTTGGAAAACGAAACCCGAATAAAGCCCGTGAAATAAATAAACAAGGAAAGAGGGCTGAGTGAGAAAAAAACAAAAAAAAACACTAGGATTTAGGAAAGATAAAGAACAAAAAACCAAGAACATTTGGAAAGACAACAATAAAAAGATGTTAACCTCATTCAATTGAGACAAATTAATTCCGAACAGAACCATGAGAGCAACGAAAAAGAGAAGGGAGGACTACTAACCTTCAGTAAATGGCAATTTGTGACGATCTGATTTTGGTCCACCGTATCAACAAGTGGCTCTAATATGGCTTGTTTTCTAATACAGCTCATGTTGAAGCCATACACATTGTTCCAATCTGACAAGGTCATGATTTTTCTTAGTTATAGGCGTAAAAGAGCAACAACAGCGAAAATGCACCTTGAAGGCTCAGGCCGACAGTGACGTGAGGGGTCAGACAACAACAACACAAAAAGCCTTATTCCTAATATAACTTCATAGAAAGACTGCTTCCGAAGACCAATAGGTAGATGGTGCATAATGACAAAATAAGGGAAAAAAATATAATACTGAAGAGAAATAAAGGTGCTTATAAAAGATGTATTGCAGGCATTCGCAAGACATTTTGGCAGTGACAGAAATGCCAGTGAATCTAACACAAGATGATAGAAAAGCAAAGGGGAAGAATGAGGTAGAAGCTCACACTCAATCTTGTCTTCTTTATAATCGGCATCCTCAATGGCGGTCAAATAGAGAGATGCAATATCTGGAAATATAACACCATTTCCAACCTACAACACATACAATGAACAGCTGGCTATTACGATGCCGAGGATAGAAGCAAAAACTAGCAGACGCTTCTCAGACAACAACTTTTAGCTCTCATGTTACCTTTATACCATGTACAAAATGACAGCTAATGCTAGTTTTAAAAATATTTAATTTCCCACGCAAAGTGAGACTACCCACTTCTGGGAACAACTTAAGAATCAACAAAACTTCAGTTGAGAACATCAAAAAAATAAGTATAAAAAACATAATGAGGTTTGAGAAATTCCACAATTTAAAGCCATGGTATTTGGACTCAGCTACAAGTTTCGGACACAGGTGCACACTGAGGTTCTGCTATTTTAGAGTTTTTGAAAAAAATTCATGTTGGCCTAAAATGAAGTGTCAGAGTGGTTCTGTCAACATGCAACACAGATACAGTGATGTCAACATAACAAAAGTTTGGAGCACCTAATGAGTGAATTCTATGATGGATGAACCCTTAAAACCGCAACTTGGACAGACTAGAAAAGTGGGCTCACAGTTTTCTGTTATTCAAGATCGGAATGACTGTGATAACAAAGCAACCCGACCCGGTCGACCCGTAAAAGCTGGCCCGAGACCCGAAATTGACCCGAAACCCAGATTGACCCGACCCGGCCCGAACATGACCCGAGCTTTCATGACGCGTAGCTGACCCGACCCGAAAATAACCCAATCCGAGCACTAAAATTTGGGAGAGACGGTCTTTCAATGAGTTATTGAGAAACCAGTCTTTCGTACCCTTTTATTTGAATTTCGTACCACTTGTTGATCGTGACATAATAAGGGTAGTACTTTTTGTCGCCCGAGTTTTACTAACGTCGCCCAACTTTCAACATAAAATTTCCAATTTTAACCCTCTTCATCTCTATCACCTCTCTAATCATTATTGCAAAACTATTTCGAGTTTTGGAATCCATAAACGCAACTAAATGACTATAATTTCTATTAATCATGAGAAGCTTATAATCTATATGCAGAAAATGTGGTAAGTCAATTAAATTTGATTCGTAAATCAATTTGAGTTTTGAATTCCTTCAATCTATTCAATTTGCTACCATAACAAGTTATTGTATTCACCTTAATTGCTACCTTAACAATTCATATTCCGTAGCCAATTGACGTAGCTATTGATTAGCGGTTATGGTCGACGGATCCGGAAAGGCATGAAAGATGGCCCAGGTCGTGTACAGAGCGCGAGACGATCATGGCCGTGTCGTGCTCGATACGTGAACCACCAGGGACAAATCGTGTACAGCATGAGACTACCATGGCCGTGTCGTGTACTGTGCAGGAAATCACTGTGGACTAAGTCGTGAGAAGTGCTTGAGACCTCCATGGAATTGTCGTCTCCCTTACATGAAACCATCGTGTGCTCATTTCCTGCGCACAATATTCTCATTGTAATCCATTGTCAGTGCATCATGATGTGTCATTCATGTGAATTCTTAGTGCACTAATTCATTCCCAATTGTTTAATTAATTCTTAGTGCATTAATTTTTGAAGCCATTACCCATTCCTCTTTATTTATACGTGTGATTTTAGCTTTATTTTTCCAATTTTTTAATGTACAATGCCAAAATTTTAATCAATCTCCCATAATATCAATTGATATAAATTACTGAATCTTGATTATTGTTAAAGATGAAGAAATACGTATGAAAGTCAGAGACTTACCGGGGATATGGTGGGAAGTAGAGGATATTAGAAGAAAAGAAATAAAGGGTAATTTCGTCTTTTAATCGGGCAAAATTAGTAATTTACAGGCTACAAAAAGAAAAAGTGCATAATAATTTCGTACCTATTTACATAATAAATGTACCCATTTTACCTTTAATCATGATTTGTACCTATTTTATTATCTTTAGTACCACTTTTTCTTAATATTGTACAAATAGTCTCTCAATAAACTTATTAAGAGACCGTCTCTCAAGAACCACCCAACCCGAAAATGACCCGACAAAACATAACTCTAATTGAACCGAAAAGACTTGAAATGGCCTTTTCTCTCTTATTCATTGACCCGGAAATGACCGGACCCGAAATAACCAGACCCGCTTGACCCAAAACAGACCCAATCGACAAACCCGAAACCGGAAATGACCCCGACCCGTATTAACCCGAACTGGCCCGACCCGAATCCGACCCGATTGACCAGTTTGCCAGATCTAGATAACATGGGCCAGAAAACTTTCCATGGTAGTTGAAAAGGCAAAATCCAAAACGAATTCAGGTTTTAAACAAAAAAAAACAGGTACATCTCTCAGTGTAATGTCCCTAGGCTAGCCAAATAAAGTTTTCTAAAATTCGTACTACTGAAAATTGCCTTTTGCTTAATTCAATTGGGGTTATAAATCATTGTCCATCAACCTAAGCCGAAGTCTTAAGCTGCAAATACAGTCAATTAATAATCTGCAGTGAAACTTGTTGTGCAATGATAATCAATAACCACTCATCAATTCATCATAAAAGGAACAGCAAGATGCATAGTTTGTACAATGAAAACACACGGACAAAACAAATTGTTCGCTAAGGTGATGAAAAAGCAGACCACTAGGTGAAAACTAAATCAAATCAAAGATGTTACTAAAAGAAAGATAATAAACAGTGAATTATGTAGAACCACTTACTAGCCATTTATCACGAGCATAGAGAACAGTATTCAGCATATTCTCGTACAAAAGAAAGTATCCCATCCATTCTGAAATAATGATATCCACTTTAGGAACTGGAAGGTCGATCTCCTCGATTTTCCCCTTCAGAACCGTTATCACTGAGAGAGGAAGATATGTTAGCAAAAATAAGGAGTACACCGCAGAATGAATACAGCAAATTAATTGTGTGGCAAACAGTAGCATCACCGTTAGCAAATCCATTCAACTCAACAATCTGTTTAGCCATGTCAGCCATGTCAGAGCACTCAACCTAGTAAGGAAAACAGAAATTAGTCACCTGACTAACAATCAACTCATACAGTAATAATAATTGAACAAGTAAATAATCAATATAAACAAATGAGAAGACTAATATAAAACGACAGAATCCAACTGTAAAAGTGATAAAAGCAACCTTGAGTATCAACTTGGAATTAAACATTATCCCACGCATATGACAATAACGAACTTGCCCATGAAAGCAATCTAGTCCTAACGCTATCTAAGTCTTAGTCTAGATAATTTGATGCCTCCTTTCACAATTTAAACAAGTTAAGAAACGTGTAGATATATTAAAATAAACGATATACCAACATTTGTAGATTACGATCAAATATACTCGCTAATGTCTAGAATCTAGATTAAAGAACCTACACAAAAATCACTTTTAGAATGCTTAATTAAGTGAAACATAGTAGTCAAAACAAGGCAGTATACAGTCATGAAGAAGGAAGGAGCTTCAGATGTCTAACATACCGCATACACATGTTTAGCCCCAGCTTTGGCACAAAAAAGAGACAAGATACCAGTCCCAGCACCTACATCAAGAACCACCTTGTCCTTAATGAGAAAACCGTTTTTATAAATAACATTTTGATACGTCTTGGTTCGCACAACATCTTTTAACATTTCCTGCAATACATGACATTAATTAAGATTAATTTTACGAAGAGATATAGTACACATTGAAACATCAGCAACAGGTGTACACAAACTCAACTTCATCCACAATTAAGCTTTCAATGTGTACAATACAACAAATAAACAACAATGACTTATTGATTGATATATGCATCATTGCATTCTGCCCATCAAAATGTATCACATACAACCCCTTAAAATGACGGGTAAGGTTATTTTGAATATAGTGAACTTTTTATCTATACATCACTACATTTAACATACATAACAGCCTCGTACCATCCACAAACACTTATTTTCTGTACTACATTGTACAGATAATTGGATAGGCTTTTGGAGGACGGATCCATTTTAACTCTCTCCAATCATATCAACATTGGGTAAACTTGAAGAGAAAAAAGCACACTCCTTTCAAGTTTCATGGAAAAAGTCTTTCTTTTTTTAAGCAGAGAAAGTCGAGTTCTCTGTAAGCAGATTCGTAATGTGCACTCCTCTTAGGAGTGTGAGGAAGGAAGAAAACCAAACTACATCGCAATCAAAAATCAACGATTCAAAACGCTGTAAGCCATAAAATAAGTGGAGAAATTCTCAAAAATAGGGAAAAATAAGGCGAAGAGTGAAAGATAGATGAATAAAGAGGCTAGAGTTGATAAGTGAAACGTACTTCATGGATACCTGTAAAAAAAACAGAAGAAGATGATTAGCATGGGATGCATACTACTCCCTCAATTCAATTCAATTCAACATATAGTAAAACAGAAAACATACCAAAGTGAGAGTATGAATCAAAGTAATAATCTGCGCTGGTCCTATCATCTTTAGCAATGGCAGAATCATTACAAAGATTGGAGCTTTCTGCAGCATCTCCAAGAGTTTCGTCATCAACACTCATGTTTGAATCTGGGTTTTCATTGCTTTGGTCAACTGGGTTCTTGTTCTTATTACGACCCATATTTTTTTTGAATTCAAACTTTGAGGATTTGCTAAACAAGAGATAAGGGTTTAAGAGGGGTTCTGCAATCAACTCAATTTAGGGTTTTGCTCTGTTTCTATAACATATACTCACACAATGGAGGCGTCTACCATAGGGTTTGGAGCCACTTATTTATGTTTCCTACTTTTTAACCTTCTTCATTTCAAATTTCATGCTGTATTATTATATCGGGTCTTTTACCAAACACAAATTCTCAATTGTGACGGGCACTATCCGTCACAAGCTGCCCGTCACAAGCTTAGGACGGATAGTTGCTCTCTCACAATAAGGCAAGTGGGAGGACAAGTGGGTGCTCCATTTCCCCCCATTTATCCTCCCACTTGCCTTATTTGAGAGGGAGACGGATAGTGTCCGTCACACCCACTTGCCTTATTGTGAAAGGGAGACGGATAGTGTCCGTCACAAGCAAGACGCTTTGTTTACCAAACTAGCCATTCCTTTCAAAGTATTCGCCAAAATAGTCGTTTCATTAAACTATTGTCCAAATTAACCATATGCCCATTCTAATTACTTAAAATAACCTTAACTAAACCAAACCACTTATTCTTAAAAAAAACAAAAACCAAGCCACTTAAAAAACGAACGATTTTTTGAAATAATGCTCAAAAATAAAATAATTGTCGTTTTGGGTCGGTTTTGAAAATAATTGTTAAAATGGTGTCCACGTAGGGTCGGGTTATACCAGACCTAAACACGCCATACGTAATGGCGTGTTCATGGAAGAAGACACGCCGTTGGTAGTGGCGTGTCTTGTGAATAGTGAATTTTTCAAATGAAAACAGTACACTTTGTACTGCAATTGCAACTTTGCAACACTTGCAAGTCAACTAATCTCATCCTTATCCTCTCAATATCAAATAATTAACTTGCCCAAAATCAATCATCATTTTGGCAAATTAATCCCCCACAAATCAAAGTACCACTTCGAACCTCCAACCCTCAAGTCGAGGAAGGCGATCCGGTATCGAAAGACAGTCGGTGAATGTGACGTGGATCTTAGGAGGTGGGTGTTTATGGGGTGGAAAGGTGTATTGCCTGCGACAAAAAGACGGCCGTCGATCGCCGGCGAGTTTAAGGTGGTGCAAATGGCTTATGTCGGTATTAATGGGTGTTAAATGATGGTGTGGATAAGACTTTGGTGTAAGTTTGGTTGTTTATAAAGTGGCTGTCAGTTGTGAGGATGGGGATGAGCCATTGTTTTGTGATGCTTGATCAACTCTTCTATGGTGATGTCAGTGAAGATGGAGTATTGTTTGTCTTGAGGATGGGGATGAACCATTGTTATGCTCAGTGGAGTCAAATAACTCAGAGATTTCTTATTGCCTTAAACATTGTGAGGATGGGGATGAACCATTGTTTGTCTGGAATAACCTTAAACACGCCATTATGAATGGCGTGTTTATTGCCTTAAACACGCTATACGTAATGGCGTGTTTACCTTCTCCCAGGTTGCTCAAATCTCAATCTCTATGAAGCTTAAACACGCCATTACGTATGGCGTGTTTTAGGTATGGTAAAACCCGAGCCTACGTGGACACCATTTTGACAATTATTTTCAAAACCGACCCAAAACGACAATTATTTTATTTTTAAGCATTATTTCAAAAAATCGTTCTTATTTTAATCACATTTCTTTTATTATACTTTGTGATCCGTTATAAAAAAGACCAACCACAGTACCACAAGAGTACTCCCTATTATATAAACCTACGTTTTCTTTGAATTGTCACATATAATTGATAGTTTTGTCCCCTATTCTGACCAACCAATAACATAGTTGCGTCTGCCTTAGATATTTACATCTTGATTATTTGAATAAAAGGATAAGATTCATCTGCGTTGAATGACAAAAATAATTTATAACAAACTCCGACAAACATATTTTATTATCTAGTATATATCCAATGAGGATTCTCTCCATTTCCTAAAAGAAATGGAGGGTCCATTTCTTATTAATGGACAAGATCTTATTTCGGGACAATTCAACGATCCGCGTTTTATCACGAAAATAAAGGAAAAGGATAGTGAGTAGAAGAGTCCAATATAATATTGTATTGTGAGAGGAAATGGACTTTCCATTTCTTTTAGGAAATGGAGAGGATCCATACTCGTATACATCATGGTGGTTTGCACATTTTGTATGAGAAGAAAGAACACAAATCACTTATATGCTCCTACCCTAAAAAACATCACTTATAAGTTATGTTCATGCCTATTATCCATCAAAACGTCTTACTTGTGACGGATAATTTATGTTTGCGCCTATTATCCATCAAAACGTCTTGCTTGTAAAGACGGATAGTGTCTATCTCACAATAAGACAAGTGGGAGGGCAAGTAAGGGAAATGAAGCTCCTATGGATAGTGACACTTGCATATTGTGAGAAGGACACTATCCGTCTTCAACTTGTGACAGATAGTGTGTCTTCAATGAAAATCTGTGATTATCCATATATCAAAGCGAAGACGACAGTAGTGGACGTGGTATATTTATTTTATTGGAACTACCATACGGTAGTATTTGACGTCTTAAGCTTTAGACGGGATAACACCCGTCTTATCCGTCTTAAGCAAGACTTGCTATGTCTAATTAATTTAGTTACTTAAATCATTTTAATAATAATCGAAATCAAATCATTTATTTTCTTCACAAGTTCTCATTGAAGACGATCTCATTGAAGAGGACACTATCCGTCACAAGCTGATGACGGATAATGTTTCTCTCACAATATGCAAGTGGCAAATCAAGTAGGAATTAAATGGAGCACCCTACTTGCCCTCTTACTTGTAATATTGTGAAAGGGACACCATCTGTCTTCAACTTGTGACGGATAGTGTCCGTCACAAGTAAGACGCTTTGTATTTTCTTGGAGCCAATGTCTAAAGTTGTCCAGACGAGTTGTCTTAATAAAGTACAAGTAAGGCCCTGTTCTTTAAGACTTATCTTTAAGTTCAGCAAAAATAAGTTAAGTTCAGAAAAGTTAAGCAAAAATAAGTTAAGTTCAGCAAAAATAAGGTAAGTTAAGTTCAACAAAAATAAGTTC
>JAOWBH010029843.1:0-24840 GCA_028566215.1 Silene coronaria
TTGCCCTAGATTTTTCCTTATTGATTTCGTTATCATCTATCTTTGTTATTTAATTTCGTTGCTTGATTGTTAAGTAGCTTATTTTTCTTTCATCCCGATATTTTCTTGACTAAATTGAAATCCAAACGAATTAGGTAGAAACCCACTCCATCCTCGCGATCGACACTCTTTTACTACTTTTCTAATTGAGTTTATAAATTGTTTTGGTGGCGGAAATTGTTTTGTTGATATGACTTATTAAAAGGGTAATCATATGTTGTTCTTTTCTATGGCTTTTCTTAACTCTTGTGCATCTCTCTAAAACAATTTATAAAACGAGATACATGGAAACTGAAAATGAAACTACTGTATGAGGTAACCAAGCTGAAAATTTCTTTTTAAAACACGTAGAATGTAAACTACTAACATATCCTCACGAACCTGCATGTCACCGAAAACCCATCAAGATCTCTATTAATTTGACGGCCTTCGTCATTTACAGGGCGAACATGCTGCAATATTATACAGCAGAAATTCACAATCACATAGAGACGATAGAGTTCTCTTTGAGTTAAGATTTCAAATCACAATTAAGCAACCAAGAAACTAAAAAACCAAAGTGTAGCAAGTGATATCACCTCAAATTTAATACTGGTTGTGCTGCTCCAATTGGAACTAGCCGGTTCGCTCAATTCTACACCCACTGACGAACGACAGAGATTGACACCCCCACTTCCTGCTTGTGAGAAGTTATCAACAGGCAGGCCGTGTACTCCAATTTCAGGAGATATAGAATGCTAAACCAACAAGACAAACTTTTACTGAAAGATTCATATTCCACCAGAAGTAACGTTATATTGTGAGTTACAAATCGTCTCACAATTCTAAAGCTAGTAATAATAAGACAACTAACCATACCTGAACCACAAGAGACTGCTGAGGAAGCCATTCCGGTCTAGGTCTCCTATAAGCTACTAATACATTTGTATCATATAAACCTTTGTCCCAAAACACATCAAGCTTCTCACTTCCTCCAAACAAATTTGGGTGCTTAATGCACAGGCTGTCATGACACAGAATCATTGTCAATCATTTGATCATCACTGAAAAATCAAACAGCAAGTCTAAACTAAGACCATTTTACGTAGTGGCATAAGTACATTAGTGTTAGTGGGTTGTCAAGATCCCCTGATTGTGTTCTACAAGACTCCAACTAATAGTAAAGGTTCCTGAAATTATCGAACACAAGCAATAATAAGCAATCTTTACTTTATACCTACTTACCTAGTACTCGTACAAGTTTTTTAAAGATTAATCGTCATTTTAACGGGTTTGACAATATTATGAGTTTCTTGCTGATTTAAGGTTTATAAGATAAGTTCAGCTTGGAGCCTTAGAAAACTCACCCAGTTATACCATACAGTCATCCCACCCAAGCTATTGCCAATTCACTCAATTCTAAACTTGACCCACAATCTACATTAGAAAACTAATAAAAAAAGCACTACCACAGTCAAGAATGCCATCACTCCAATTCCTCAAGGGCTCCAATTGCGGGAGTAAGGGAAAAGGGGGTCAGGTATACGCTGCATTATCCATCTGTTATCAGACAAAGAGGTTGTTTCAAACTTTCACGATGAGCCAAAATACAACACCCCTAACATAAAATCCCACCTCTAATGTCAGACTGTCAGTAATGGAAAGGTCAATGTCTACGTAGCCATAGCCTATTTTATTGTTAACCTAAAACTCAAGTTCATACTATCAAACGTAATAAGAGATCGAATCATTCATCATTCAGTATATTACATTCGCACATTTCCCCCGTTCACTAAGGAAATTTCTAAAAATCAGTATTCTGCACACCACATACCATAGATAAGATAACATATGGAGCATATACAATAACTGAAATGCAAGATAAATCATCTAGCCTAAATCAGTAATGTGAACTCTTTACCTTCCAATTATCAACGAAAGAGGACCACCAGTATTCCTGCATAAAATAACATGAAACAATAAGCACTCATACAATGATACAATCTCTTAAGATTACTCTACATTCAAAACAACAACATTACCCCGTTGCCCCAAAGGCTCCCACAAATTGCGAGATAAGGGTGTCACATATACGCAATTACGCAGCCTTACCCTTGTGCTACCAACACAAAGTGACTGTTTACAGTGATCAAAATTCAAAACATTACCCCAATGCCTCAAGGGCTCCCACAAATTGCGAGATAAGGGTGTCAGATATACACAGCCTTACGGCCTTACCCTCATGCTAGCAGCACAAAAAGACTGTTTCCGAATGATCTAAGATGAAAACAACGTCGAGAACTGCATCAAATGACTGATAATTCACAATAAGAGACTCACCTAAGAGGAGACAGCATCAAAGCAGCACATAATTTATGAGATAAATCAACATTTACATCAATTTTGGCTGCAAAAATGAACAAATGTACATTAATTACTCATAACCCAATTCAAATTTAATCAGTAAATACTCAAATAATGTGAATATTTAACAATTCAATGAGAAAGAACTCACCTTTACCAGCAAGGATGCTCTTTTGAGCTCCCATGAATGATTATAACACCCAAAAACCATGAAAAATTGAAATTTAATTAAATAAAAACAGACAATTTGGCTCAATATAACAACAAATTTGACTTATACAATATAAATGTTGTAAATTTTGAACCCAGAAATTTAAAATGAAGAATGCAATGAAATCAATGAATTTATGAGATAGAGAAGTGTGTGAAGAAGAGGTTTATATAGCATTTGGCATTTGGGTTGTTGCAGTGAGTGAGGAGACCGGAAGTTATCCTTTTCTTTGTTGCTTGGGCTTCTCCCCAGCTTTCCCATCATGGTCTTAAGACGGGTCGGATTTTAAGACGGGTCGTTTGTGAGATGAAATGGATAGATGGTACAAAGGTAGAACCCCCATGTGCTTCTCCACTCACCCTAAATGGGTTTTTCTGTGAGAGAATATGATATCCGTTTTATTAATAAGACGGATACCTTAGTCTGAAATAAGAATTGGTGTTTATAAAACGGTTTTACACAAGTATTCTTTGTCGTTACTAAAAATGCCAGTTAATTATGAAATAACTTTTTAATGGTAGTATTACTCGGTAAAAAGGTTGAAATAAATTTATTTGAGTGATATAACGGATAGTTATATAATACCTTTATTTAAAATCGATATATATGAACTAATTGATGATAATCTTGCTCTTTTTTTGTAAAAATGGATAAATAATTAAAAAGTATGACATCTTCACAATTTGACTTCATTGTTATAATCGAAGTTGTTTTTTTTTTTTATTATTTTTATCATAGCCAAATAATATTTGAAATTACAAAATGGTACAATGACAAATTTTTATTTTAAAATCAGATATAACACATAATTGAATCTTATACAGACACAGATTTGCTGAAATAAATCTTCGATGTTAGCATTAATTTTATCATCATAGTCAAAACTCAAATGTATTACAAACATTTGGCCATCTTCAATCTTTGAAACATAAAAAATGCACGAAAGTGGTGGAGTTCAGGGAGGGCTAGTAGATGCGCTCGTCCTTACTAAAATGTGACATTTTTCCCACTCTATTGAATTCAAAGCCGGAGTTTGCCATATATGTATTGTTTGCTTCTAAAAAAACTTTTTTATACCATGATTAATTCTCTTAAATAAATAATCTACTCGTATATGCTTTCTAGAGATTGAAAAAAAAAAAAGAAATGCTCTCGTTGAGAGTCGAACTCAAGACCTCCCGCTTACTAAACGGGTGCTCTAACCAACTGAGCTACGAGAGCTATGATGCTAACATTCTACAATACAAATAATAATCCAGTCTATCTAAACCATGAACTCAGCACATACGTTCTTGTTCCATTTTTAGCCATACCCTTAATAAAAACGCGCCTCCAAATCCCCAACCCTCAAAAACAAACAAAAAAAATCTTCATAAAAACACATCAAAAATCAAAACTTTTCAATAAAAATCAAAACTTTCATTAATTTTCTCAATTAATTTCAATTATTCTTGTATAATATACTGCAAAAATCAAGAAAAATTGGGTTTTCAAAAATGGGAAAAGGGGAAAAAACAGGGTTAGGAAGAGCCCTAGTAAAACAACATAATCATATGCTTCAACAAAATAAAGAAAAGGGTCGTTTTTATAAAACTCATAATAATAAAGTTTTGACTTCTGTTACTGAAGTTTCTGATATTGATGCTGTTCTTGAACAAGCTGCTGAAGCTGATCGTAATTTTACTGTTGATAATCCTGTTCCTAATATCCTTCTTGATGAGTATGTCTTGTTTTTTATTATCGATTAGTCTTGTGTAAGACGGTTTTACGGGTTTAAATTAGAAGTAGTTATCGAATAACCCGGTTTGTAGTATACTTCCCTAATTTCCTGTATTTGGTTTTTATGAAATGGGGTATGAATTAGAAGCTATTTGTGCCTGTGTTAGTGTAGGAGTAGTTATTGTAAGGACCCCTTTTGTAGTATACTTGTGTAAGGTGGTTTTACGAGTTTCTAATTACCTTCTTGATGGGTATGTACTATGTATTAGGTTTTTATGAAATGGGGTGTTTTTGTTTTCTATGGTTAATCTTATGTAAGGTGGATTTACGGGTTCTAATTATTAGGGAATGGTGCCCTTGTTAGTGTAGGAGTAGTTATTGTAAGGATCCCTTTTGTATTATACTTGTGTAAGGCGGTTTTACTGGCTCCTAATTACCTTCCTGATGAGTATGTATTAGGTTTTTATGTTTTTGTTTTTTTGGGGGGTTACTCTTGTGTAAGGCAGTTTTATGCAGGGTTTGAATTAGGAGGAAATGGTGCCTGTGTTAGTGTAGGAGTAGTTATTGTAAGAACCCTTTTTGTATTATACTTGGTTAAGGCCGCCCTACACAAGTATTTGTATTTTTGTCCCCTTAATATCCGTTTGATGAGTATATGTTGGTTTGAAATGAAATGGGGTGTTTTTGTTTTTTTCGATTAATCTTGTGTAAGGCGGTTTTATGCAGGTCCAAATTAGGAGGAAATGATGCCTGTGTTAGTGTAGGAGTAATTATGGAAGAACTCTTTTTGTGGTATACTTGTGTAAGGCGGTTTTTTGGGTTCCTAGTATCCTTCTTGATGAGTATGTGTTGATGTTGGGTTTTGTGTTTGTTATGAAATGGGGTGTATTTGTTTGTTTCGATTAGTCTTGGGTAAGGTGGTTTTAGGCAGGGTCTAAATTAGAAGAAAATCGTGCCTGTGTTAGTGTGGAAGTAGTTATTGAAGAACCCGTTGTTGCCTTAGGGGGTGTAGGAAACTAGGAATTTTAGAAAGATTGTATCTTTAGGTTTTTGTTGATGGTTTGATGAAGCTTGATTTTTAGTTAATACTACTAGTAGAGTTATCAGTGTAAAAGTAGTTATCAAAGAACCCGTTTTACTGTATACATAAGTCACGATGTATTAGACAAGTGTTGTGTTTAGTTTTGTTGGTTTCTGCCAAGATATGTGTGGAATTAGTGAAGTTTGGGGTTCTGGTGGTGGTGGTGTTTGTTTGGGAATTTTATAAGGATTGTATCTTTAGGGTTTATGACTTTTATGTTGATGGTTTGGCGAAGCTTTGATTATTTGTTGATGTGTATTAGTGTAGTTGTTGAGGTTGGATAAAGCTTATTTGAAATGTGGTTAGCTGAGTTTTACTACTATAAAGATTGTATCTTTAGGGTTTTGTTGTTGGTTTGATGAAGCTTTGATTGTTTGTTGATGTGTATTAATGGTGTTGATGTGTATTAATGGAGTTATTCAGGTTGGAGAAAGCTTATTTGAGAAAGGGTGTTATGAATTTTATAAAGATTGGATCTTTAGGTTTTTTTTGTTGATTTGATGAAGTTTAATTGTTAGTTAGCTTGTGTTAATGGAATTATTGAGGTCGATAAAGGTTATTATAAAGGGTGTTAGCCGAAATTGAGGAATCGGGTTTTTTACTTTTCCATTGTGTCATACAACTTCAATTAGTGAAGAGTAGAACCACTGGTTGCTCTTTGTATTAAGTCATGTAATAAAGATTGAATCTTGGGGTCTTTTGGAATGTTTTTATTGGTTGAGTGGGAACTTTCTCCATTTTAATGATTTCATGCAAGAAGTAAGCTTAGACCTTCAACGTGTGTTTGGATTGAGTGATTTGGAGAGAAAAGAAAGGGAGGGGGAGTAGGGGATTTAAAATCCCTTGATTGGATAGCAAATGTGGGTGGAGGGAAATGGAGGGGGAGAGATTTGGAGGGATCCAATTTCCCTCCTCCAAGCCTAATCTAAATCTCTCCACAATAGGCAAGATTTGGAGGGAAAATTGTATCCAAACACCCACAACCCATTCCCCCTCCCTTTCTCTTCTCTCCCTTTCCCCTCCCCTCCCTTTCCCCTCCCCCTCCATTTCCTTTCACCCTCATTTGCTATCCAAACAAGGGATTTTAAATCCCCTACTCTCCCTCCCTTTCTTTTCCCTCCAAATCACTCAATCCAAAAACACCCGTGACCATTTCATATTTAGGGCGTGTTTGGGAAGGGGTAGATATTAGCAGGATAATGAAACTCAAAACATGGGGAAATTGAAGGAGATTGGTGGTATTGGAAAGTGGAAAGAGGAGGCCGGGAGGAACGGGGTAATACCTGACTCTAGGAAGAAAAGAGGGTATCTTTTTTCCTCTTTTATGGGGTAATTATTACCCTCGATCTTCCACCATAACCAACACCACCACTTTCTTCCTTTTTCGTCTAGTTTCGAGCTTTATTACTCTAATAACAATTACCCTTTTCCAAACAAGCCCTAAAGGTAATGTGGAGACTTTTTGGGGGTGCTATTACCCACTTACCCTTACTTCCTCGACCTCTTATGCAAATAACTCTATAGGGTGTAGTTGCTGTTTATATTCTTGCAAGAATATTCGAATATATGTATTGGAAGTGCAGTAGTATTTTTTTGTTGCTGTTGGTGTAAAATCCATGCTCCTGTTGTTTGATGTCACCAGGATGGCTGTATCTGCTTGTTTGATTTACGATGCAAAAATGTGCAACAAATCATGAAGCTGGCTGATGATGCTATTTCATCAATATGCTTTAAACAAGGTGTGCTTTTCTGATCATGTCAAAAGTTTCCTAATTGGAAGACACTTCATTGATTTACATTGTTTTTCTATTTTCACTGAAATGTCATATACTTATCATGGTTCCTTGCTACTAGAACCTATCTGGCGTGCAATTCATGTTTAGCTTTATTTGCTGTAAAATTCCGTTAATTTTGACGAGCCTATCCTTTTTTTTTCGCTGCCGCTCTGTTCTTTCTATAAGGATTGTCACTTATGTTCATTGATTGTTTCAGGCAATGAAAATATCTTATACTTATCATCTGGAACAGAAGTCAGATGCTTTGATGTTCGAATGGTACTAATCTTGCTTACTATTGCTTGTTGGGATCTGGACCCGTAATATTTGATCGCTTTTTGTACATTTCATATAATATTGGTTGATTTGAGGTGCTGATCTTGTAGGCTACCCCGGAAAAGCCCTTAGAAAGCTACAACTATAACAAAGATGAAATAAACCAGGTACAAGAATGTCTTACTTCATTGTTTGGGTTTCCTTTCTACCGAAACGTGCTGAAATGACAGCTAAGAAGTCTTGAACTTGGTTAACTGCTGATAATTTTTTAACGAACGTGTTTGCTTAAAGCATTTTTTTATGTCACGGGACACGGGTAGGTTAATAGATAAGATTCTCTGCAGCAAGGTCAGACCTAATTCTGGTCCGAAATGCATGAGGTCATATTTGACATTTCTCCCATCCCACCCTAAAAGAAGAAAACTAAAAATCAATTCCCCTTTCTACGTTTAGATATCTTGATAGCAGTTCCATTTAATTTAGTATTTTTCATTGTTGACGGAAAATGTTGTTCTTCATCCTTCATCTGCTTTCTTGGTTACCTGTGCTTGCTTCTAGCTACTAATAAAAAGAAAGAACCTTGGACCAGACGACCAGTGCTCTAAATTTTCACACTATATACTACACGAATTGCCTTACTACATGCATCTCTAATTCAACAGCATGATAGAATTTACTGTTTGATCAGATGTGATTATTTCTATTCTCAAGAAGTAATTGTATAAGTTGTTAAAGAATGGAGGAAGTGCAAGCAAAGTAGTGCACTCTTTCACAATCTTTCGGGTTACCATGTCAATCCTATATCTCTTTCTAAGTCTATGGCTTAGTGTTACTCCATATTTCTAATATATTAACATCTAACCTACCTGTTCTTTCATGTGAAGATATCATGCAACTTGAAGTCCTCCTTTCTCGCTGCAGCAGATGATAGTGGTGATGTGAAGGTACCAACTTGAAGTATTCTCTTAGTGTGTGAACGGGTGCATGTATGAATATATGTAATCATGGAGCATTTATGCACTATTTAAGAGGATGGTCACTTAGTTACCCGTTATTAAATTGATGACTGTTATCAAATTCATAAATGAGATGACGAAAAACAAGTAAACAGGATGTTTCCTTACTTTCTGTTCCACTACCAAGTTATTCTGCTCAAAATGATTTATGAAATTAGTGATCCCTTGAAAATTTTAGCTAGCAAAATCTTTGATTTTATTGGCTACATATTTATGTTATGTTTCTTCTGCAGTATATGGCTGCATTGTACACTGGAATTCAGAAATTTTGCTTCTCTGATTATTGATTAAGCTTCTTGCTATGGCATCATCATTACAGATAATTGACATCAATCAACGACGGCCTTTCAAAACATTGAGAAATGGTCATGATAGTGTATCCTTTATGTTATATCTTGAATTTTTTTTTGGCTATGTATGCGCTTGATAATGCTACGGTTCATGGGTTTGGTGTGAGTTCAATGACTTCAATCGCTAAGTTAGTCTCCAAATGACAAATTTCAGTTTGTTCTGCTGAGCTTCAGCACCTAGTTCGTGCTACTTTGTTTTTATACTCTTTTTTCAAAAAGCTATATTTGTATATGAAAATTATTGAGGTTTGAAATATTTATCTCAAATAAGAGTTGTGAACCTGTGTGGCCTTGACCCTAAATATCTAGATATGTAGCAGTGTGCAATTTGTTCCTTGGAAACCTTGGGAAGGTAAACGCTATGTTAATCTGCAATCTTTGGGTTTGATAATTTCAATTTGTGTGGCCCAACTAATCTATACTCCCTCCGTCCCGGTCATTTGTTTACCTATTCCATTTATGGGTGTCTAAGTCATTGTTTATCTTTCTATATTAGAAATATTTTTGAATAGTGATTTGATCGTCCACATAGCTGATTGTCCACTTGTCACTCAATAATAACACCCACAAATGGTTCCCTCCCCTCTCCTTGGTCTTTGTGCCAAAATCTAAGGTAAACAAATGACCGGGACAAAGGGAGTAATCTTTAGTTGAAATTTTATGAAGTTGGTAATCAAAAAGCTCGTATTTCCTGACTCAGTTCAATTACGAGGTTTAGTTGATGACATTAAATATATTAGAGATTTGAGCAACTTGCTCAATGAAGTACAAACTTAAGAATGACAAATGGCGGATTTGCTAATTACCGTAATGGCCCAACCCACTAATGGTGGCACCACTTTCTTGGCAATCAAGTTTAATGAAATATTATCTCTAGGATTGGCGAGTCATAAACTTCACTGACTCTTTCATTACCAGGTGAAGTATCGCCAGTCAATCGATATACTGATGTGAGTGAGTGTTGTCAGTGATGACGTGTCCATTGGAATTTTAGATATTGAGGTCTGTATCTATCTAGTCTTAACCCGTTATAAAATAGTTGGTCATGACTAGTAACACAAAACCAGTATATGCGTTTGTTTTCAATTTATGTGACATCTTGCTATGCCAAAATTGCGCTGACCCGTTTTGTTGTTGCTTGACAGTTATTACCGGTGGTTTGGATTCTAAGATGATTATGTGGGATTTTTCTAAGGGGCGGCCATTCCTTGTTGTGGACTTTGGTATGTGCTCTGAGTGCCAAAATCACAATGTTTTAATCTATTGATCATTTTTATGTCAAGAAACTCACTTTCTGTGTTATCTTATCTGATGGCAATAGGTGATTTTCCGACAGTTGTAATGTTCTTCGATGATCTAGGAGTGACTTTGTCCAATTTTATATTTTATATTTTTTATTTTTTATTTTAGTTTCATATGTTATATGCTTCAACAGAGATGCCGGTTTTTCCACCAGAATTTTTTAGTTTCTTTTCTGCCGTGTGACGTGTGACGTGTAACATGTGCTATGCTAGGTTGGTCTTGAATACTCTTAATTGTTGAGCTATGGTGATGTTTCTCTTGGAATTTTTACTGACCATAATCATTACAAATGTTATGCTGCACCAAGAAAATTAGATTGGACATGCATTGTGTATCTTGCTTGCTGAAGACAATAATGTAAACTAATTATCTTCTACTTTTCAGGAAAAATAGATCATAAAAATGGAAATGAAGGACAATTTTGTAATCCGCCATTTATTCATTCAATTGCTGTTCCTGAAATCGATATGTTGGAGAGATCAGGAAAGATATGTGCTGTTGCAAGAGGAGATGGAGCTGTTAGCATCATCAATATTGAATCAGAGCTTGCTGTTGCCAAAGCGAAAGGAAACACGAAATCTAAAAATAGTACTCAAGGCAGCTCAAGTACATCTAACTCAGTAGGCACCGAGAGCCAGAATGACTGGAAAAGATTGCATTTGGAATACTCGCATGGAGGTCACGCCGCTTCCGCTTCATGCGTGTAAGTTCTTGTTCACCATATATTTGGGTTCCATTTGGTCAGGTTGTGGGGTTCGGGTCAGTTTTCTCAGAGTAGTTGCTAGCTTTTGTCAGGCCTAATTCAACTTGCGTTGCTGCTTACTTCTTCTGTTTTGCAATGTTCTACCCATCTCACTTAATCAGGCCAAAGTCTCAAAACTTTGACCGTAAACGTGTTAAGATTATACTCGGTAATATGATACTAAAGCAATGACATTTGTTATCATAAAATCTTTCACAAAATTGTATTTCCGACTGGGAAGTAATACTACATAAATATAAAAATATACTATGGTCTAAGTTTACTCTTGGTATAGTCAAATGAG
Organism: Silene coronaria; assembly: GCA_028566215.1. Classification (NCBI taxonomy): domain Eukaryota; kingdom Viridiplantae; phylum Streptophyta; class Magnoliopsida; order Caryophyllales; family Caryophyllaceae; genus Silene; species Silene coronaria. Next base: position 11,159 of record JAOWBH010029843.1, read on the forward strand.
GAGATGATTGTGTTATGGAGGGGTATAAGTTACATCATGCTATGCTGTTTTTTTTTGATGAATTTTCAGAACATTTTCATCTTTCGGGGAGAAAGGGAAGCTTTTAATTTCCGGAGGGAATGACAAGTCAGTGAAGATTTGGGATTGGTCCCGGTATCTTGATGAGACTACAACCGGCGCAAGCACAAATGTTGCCCTTAGCATTAATCTGCAGAAAAAAGTACTTATCTTCCTCCTCTGGTTGCCTTCTTTTTGTCTAATTTTTTTCCTGTTCTAATGTTAGTGCGACATCTTTTGCCTTATGTGTGATACTCTTTACTCTTTTAATTAATTTCTGTACTTTTTTTCGTATTTGAAATCTCTTTTTATCTCAATCACAACAGGTTTCATCAGTTTGATCCCTTTCCATTTTATTCTCTTCACTTTTTTCTTGTTTGCTTAGTCCAACGTAATCTTCATTCGAGCCGGGTTGAACCATAAGAGTGTCAAGGCCCTCCCTCCCTGAGTTTGGATTCATAGGAAATCAAATTCAACTTCTTTGGTTAAAGCTAGGTGTCAAACTATAGTTCATGTTATCCGATCAAAAGCTCTTCTTTTGCATATATTGGAGCTTTGTTGTTTCTGCTGTTTTGTATTTGTATTCTCAAGTCAATGTTTTTATCAGGTAAACTGGCTTTGCACCACCCCGGCTGATTCAGAAAATCTTGTTGTCTGTGACACATCCAAAGTGGTAAAGGTGTATACGGTCTCTTAAGTAAGTTTTCTGCTATTTTTGAATTTTGTCCAAATTTTTTTTGCCTAGACATCTCGGTCTGGCAAAAACACACTTAGATATACAAATTACAAAGCCAGTGATGTACTTACTGTAAGATTGAGTTTCTTGAGCTTCTTGTTTTTGGAGCTTGAGGCATGTCTCTCTCCGGCTCAAAAAAAAAGACATACATTAGGTTTTAAAGGCGTTGACTTAACTAAATACAAAGAGGCTTTTGTAGTACCGAGGAAGGGTTTATGGAGGCCATGGTTTAACTTTGGTGAAGCATATGCTTTTAGCTTCGGGTTCATCCCAGTTTGCAGTGACAAGGACCTGAATCAACCATGTCACGTGATGTATGCATGGCATAAATATTGGCTGCAGCACCACACCACGATTGAGTTATCAAGGTTTGAGGTTTATTGATACTTTGCTTCTAGGTAGTAACCGCTGTATATGTAGCGCAACAATTTTAGGGCGTGACTACTGATAAGAGTTTAATACTGTGGTGGTATGTATGTTTTATTGAAATGAAGACAGGCACGACTGCACGAGGACTATTTTGAGGCCGACTGAATCGGAACTTAGGTCATAAATAACACCACTAGTGAGTTAGCTAGCTTATATGCATGTAAATGTTTAGTTCTGTGTTTTCGTTAGCTGAGAAAGCTTCAGCTTGTTTTATGGTAGACGGGATATATACTTCTTTGAATGGTGCTTTTGATACAGACCAGGGACACTTTTGCCACACTTGCACTTCATTGTGTTTTACATTTCCATCAAGGCCGAAGATCAGATTGACTGTTTTGTTGTTCAACTATTGAGAAGCAGATGTCCGAGTCTATGATAGACATAGTTTCTCCTTTTTTCTTCTTTGCGTGAAGCAGAGCCGTATGCATACGACCACACCCATGGGATTTCCATAGAGGATCATTGAGGTGGCCGGTGGGTAGTCGTGTTATTATGTAAAGCTATGTGACACCAATCGTGATGAATGATGGTTCACTTTCTCCTGTCTTCCTCATATTGAGAAAGATAATTAAGTGATTGGACATTTAAACTTACCTTGTAATGTGACGTTAATTTACGACTATGCGACGTTAATTTATGATTGTATGCTTCTGCTGCTTTTACCAACTCTTAGCTGAGAAATGGTAATTGACTGCAAGATTGAGTGTTCTTGGCATGAACACGTTATTGTGAACGAAAAACAGGTCGAGCTCACTTCTCATCAAGGTTTATTTATGGTGGCCTGAACTTGAATAATTGGGTGATCGGGTCGATTAGACCCTTCAAGCGTGTATTCATCTCGTGTGTCGGCTACTATACTTTCGGGATGCCCCCAAACTTCCGGTTCTATATAAGACGCAACCAAAGTGAAATGTCATACAATTAATAGCAATATAGGTTGAGATTGGTGTTTGTTTGAGTTTTGTTCGGTTGCGCTAACCTATTTAACTGCCTCTCACCGTCTCACGTCTCAACCCAAAAAAGAAAAAAACATTCGACTCGATTTCTTCTTTTTATAATTTGGATTAAAAAAGTTGTAAACTTATTTATCTACGGAGTATTTTCTTCATGATCATTATTAATATCAAAACCATTTGGATTTTGGTTGAATATAATTTACGGGAAATAGTTCATGAGCGATGGTGCTCATTCTAAGTCAATCTAACCTTACCTATTTATCATCATTTTCAAAAAGTTTTTCAGGTTTTACATTTATATTTTTTTTTTATGAAATTAAAACATATTGTATTTAATATTTAATAAAATATATAGTTAGGCAGTGGGTTTTCAAAAATATGGTGAATTAGTTGAAAGATGTAGCTCTTCCAACAGAAAAACCTCTTCCTTAAAACTCCCGCAATTTTTAAAAATTCATATATACGTTGCTTCTCATCTTTCTTTGCAGTATTAGTCACACCAAAAAATGACACCAAACTAGTCTCCTACCAAATTCTATGTATTACATAATCCATGCATTTCCATGACTTGTCTTACTCACTCACATTGCATTCTTTCCCTCCTCTTCACATGAGACTTTAAAGGGTTTGTTTTGGAACACGAGTTAGCGGTGGAAAACGAGATTTAAGTAGTTGAAGATGATGGCTTCTGATGTTCCTAGGTGTAATACTTGTGGTGAGGAAGTCGGGTTTGATGGAAATGGAAATGTGTTTGTGGCTTGCCATGAATGTAATTTCCCGGTTTGTAAGGCTTGTGTTGATTATGAGATTAAAGAGGGTAAGAAGGCTTGTTTTCGGTGTGCTGCTCCCTATGAAGGTATGTGTCTTTCTCTGATTCCCGAGCTTGAAATGTACTCCCTTCGTTTCCCAAATACTTTATGTATCGGTTAAACCAAGGCTAAGAACAAAATGTACCTGTATCTTCAATTTTATACATGGTGTTAATGGCATGGGCTCTCTTGCAGATGCTTCAACTTATGATGAGGCTGCTACTGAGGGATCCGGAGGTCGTAACACAATGACCACCTATATCAGCAATGAGCAGGTATGACTATTTTCGATTGAAAGACATTTTTTCTTGCTATTTCTTCTTTGAGTGCTAAACTTTCATAGGCATACATCTTAGGTCGTCAACACCAAATGCGTGCAATTTGCACTACGGTCATCTATAAACAGCCTAGATGCTATGTTACTCTGAATTTTCATATTATCCCTTGCACGGTTGCACCCATCTCCCGCTTTATCTCTTAGATACGTTCTCATTGGATACTTTTAACCGACTTTGAATAACATAGCATATCTGTCAAAAATCAACGTAGAGGTAGGGATACGCACATTAGACCCTGAATGTTGTTGTACACAATCATGTAAACTCTACAGAAGTTAAACTCACATGTGGTTGATTAAAACAGAACCAGAATGATGGAGTACATGCAAGGCATATCAGCAGTGTATCAACAGTGGATAGTGGTAAGCAAATCTACCTCTTCATTCCTATGTCTTCGTTTTCACTCAATGCATTCCTAAGACTTGCTTATACTTGCAGAAGCATATAGTGAAAGCGGAAGTTCATTATGGAAGAATCGTGTTGAGAGTTGGAGGGAGAGGAAGGCCGATAAGAAGAAAAAACATCCTATTAAAGTTGCCAAGGAAAAGGAGACTAATCAAGTTCCTCAAGAGCAACATATGGAAGAAAAGCCGTAAGTTATCCGTCATGACTTGTGAAACTAAGGTTTTGTAGCTCCTTTTTTATAGAGATACAAGTATTATGGATATACTACCTGTACTCGACACTTGTTACTCGAGTTTGAGTAATGTTCCTTATGTCTTTATTGCTGTGTGCCTTTTTCTTTTGGCATGTTTGGGGTTTGTATAATACCCTTTTCAGTGTTACCGGGAAAGTATTATTGAGTAAACATAATTGAAACATTCGCTAATTGCATGCTGTATGCTCTGCTGATTAGGAACGGAGAGATTATATTACCGCTTTCAAGAGTGGTTCCAATACCGAGAACCAAGCTGACATCATATCGAATAATGATCATCACAAGATTGGTCATTCTAGTTCTGTTCTTCCACTACAGAATAACCAACCCGGTTGACAGCGCCTTTGGCCTCTGGCTTACTTCTGTCATCTGCGAGATCTGGTTTGCTATCTCTTGGATCTTGGATCAGTTTCCTAAGTGGTCTCCTATCAATCGGGAAGCCTTCGTTGATCAACTCTCTTTACGGTATACTGACTTTTTCCTGGGTATTTACGGTATCATGTTAAGCTATAAGCCTATAACTATACCTTGAATTATGCTCCCCTGTTATGTTTTTCTGTTTCCGACATATCTATAGATTCAGAGATCGTTTTGTAGCTATCTGATATCCTATTGAACTGGAAGTAATATAAACCTAATCGTTTTATTGGTAAACTTGACTCGTTTTATAGTAAAATCTCAAGGGGTGACAATAATTTCATGGTTAGACCGTCCTGTACAGCGTTAGTGTATTCTAGATCTCTAAATAGTCATCAAATATGGGCAGGTTTGAAAGAGATGGAGAAGTTTCACAGCTAGCTGCTGTCGACTTCTTCGTGAGTACAGTGGATCCATTGAAAGAACCGCCTCTAATCACAGCAAACACTGTCCTCTCAATTCTAGCAGTGGACTATCCAGTTGATAAAGTATCCTGCTATGTCTCTGATGATGGTGCCGCTATGCTCACCTTTGAATCACTTGCCGAGACTGCTGAATTTGCCAGGAGGTGGGTCCCTTTCTGCAAGAAGTATGAAATAGAGCCACGAGCACCTGAGTTTTACTTCTCACAGAAAATTGACTATCTTAAGGACAAAGTCCAGCCTTCCTTTGTCAAGGAACGTCGAGCAATGAAAGTATGTCGTCTATTTTTTGCCTTGTAAACGTACTTTTGGGTGGTGATCTCACAATGTTTGCTATGTTTACAGAGAGATTATGAGGAGTTCAAAGTAAGAGTTAATGGCTTAGTTGCTAAGGCACAGAAAACTCCAGAAGAAGGCTGGACAATGGCTGACGGAACACCTTGGCCCGGGAACAATACTCGTGACCACCCAGGAATGATTCAGGTATGCCAAGTATACGCGGTTAGAGAAAATGTAGGCTAGCTTAGTCAGTAAAGTCATTAATATATGCATAAATGGCTTCAAGTCTGTTTGATCAGGACTCAGGAGTATGTTTTAATTCTAATGAATGCTTTAAAAAACCACAAAATGGCCTCTGAAATGTTCGTCATTATTCTAGGTTTTCTTAGGTAATACTGGCGCACATGACATGGATGGTAATGAACTTCCCAGGCTTGTATACGTCTCAAGAGAAAAACGGCCTGGATATCCACATCATAAGAAAGCTGGTGCTGAGAATGCTCTGGTATTTTCCCCTGAACCATTCAGTTTCCCATTAGTTTAGATTCAATAACCGTCTTTTAGTCGTTGACATGTTTTCATCCCATCGATTGCCTTGTACAGGTCAGAGTGTCTGCGATCCTGACAAATGCTCCCTACATTCTCAATCTTGATTGTGATCACTATGTTAACAACAGCAAGGCAGTCCGGGAAGCAATGTGCTTTTTGATGGATCCTGTTGTAGGCTGTAATGTCTGTTATGTGCAGTTCCCTCAAAGATTCGATGGTATTGACAAAAGTGATCGATATGCCAACCGAAACATTGTCTTCTTTGATGTAAGATCCTTTAACAAACCCTCAATAAGTCAAAACCTGTCTGCATTGTCTAATGGGTGGCTAATATGAAATGTGCTGTTTGTGACCTTAGGTTAATATGAAAGGTCTTGACGGGATTCAAGGGCCGGTTTATGTGGGGACAGGATGTGTATTCAACAGGCAAGCTTTGTATGGCTATGGACCGCCATCATCACCTCGTATAGAACCAAAAACCTCTTCATCTTCCTGTTGCTGTCCTTCCAAGAAGACAAAAGAAAAAGACATCTCTGAGATTAAACGTGAAGATTTAGATGCTGCCATTTTCAACCTTAAGGAGCTCAATGGTAAGTCTACTCATAGCTCTGTGCTGATCGCAAGACATCAGATGCAAATGAGTGTTTTTAGTTAAATGCACTATTCCAATGTGAAATGCAGATTACGATGAATATGAAAGATCGATGTTGATATCTCAGACAAGCTTTGAGAAGACATTTGGATTATCTTCCGTGCTTATCGAGTCTACAATGATGGAAAACGGAGGCATTCCTGATTCTGCTAACCCTTCCTCGCTGATTAATGAAGCTATACACGTCATTAGCTGCGGGTATGAAGAGAAGACTGCATGGGGAAAAGAGGTAAACTTTATTCCCCTCAAATCAAATCTAGACTTATAGAAAAAAACGGTCTAGTTACGCCTTTAACATGGTAAAGTAACCTAATCCGTGGCTCGGATTCAAACGACATTGAGCTGAAAATGGCCTGAACAGAATTGCTTCATATCCGAAATGAGCATAACAAACCGAAATGACCCATTTGCCAGATTTAGGCCCTGTTCTTTTGGACTTAGAGTCACTCCCTTTAAGTTTAGTTCAGAAAAAAGTCCGAAATTTCACCACCTACGTTTATTTTGGCAGATTGGATGGATATATGGTTCGGTAACAGAAGATATTCTGACGGGATTCAAAATGCATTGCCGGGGTTGGAGATCAATATACTGCGTTCCCTTAAGACCGGCATTCAAAGGGTCTGCACCACTCAATTTGTCAGATAGACTTCATCAAGTTCTTCGTTGGGCTCTCGGATCCATCGAGATTTTCATGAGTAGACATTGTCCTCTTTGGTATGGTTTTGGAGGCGGCCGCCTTAAGTGGCTTCAGAGATTAGCATACACTAATACCATTATTTACCCCTTCACTTCCCTTCCTCTTATTGCTTACTGCACCTTGCCTGCTATCTGCCTCCTCACTGGCAAGTTCATTATACCAGTGGTATGTTTCCTTTACATTACCTTGTAACTGTTTTTTTTTTCCGATGGTCTTACCATAATGTTAATTGGACAGAAGTACATAAACATAAGTTTTGAAGGTTAAATGCTAGTAGACACGGTAACTGATCGGTTTTAGAAAGTGAATTCTTATCTATTCGCAGTTCCAAATCAACTCGAACCCATATATATTCCTATTTTTTGTTTGTTTTTCCTTAAGAGTATTTGTATTCCATCAGAGCCTTCGAGATATGTAAATCATACATTAATTGGATCTAGTCGATTCTGTCTATGAAGAGGATAGTAAGTTAGTAATGTATTTGGTTTGAATTGTAAATGAGGAGGTCGGATGTAGGTTTTTATATACTCCCATTCAACATGTTCCTTACGTTTTTATTGTTTTGTGAGTATTTTAATGAAACGTAAAGAATATGTTGAAGATGGATTAGAACTTTAAACTTCGTTACACTTCACCTATTTGTCTTAAACCATGATAGGTCTGAATAAAATCTTGATATGAGAAGGTCTGAAAAGAGCTTATTGTTGGATGTTAAAATCATTTTCATGAGTAACAAAATTATTATTGATGTATGTATCAGCTTTCAAACCTAGCAAGCATGCTTTTCCTAGGGCTCTTCATGTCAATCATAACAGTGAGCGTACTAGAGCTACGTTGGAGCGGAGTAAGCATCGAAGACTGGTGGCGTAACGAGCAGTTTTGGGTAATCGGTGGAGTCTCAGCTCATCTCTTCGCCGTCTTCCAAGGCTTCCTAAAGGTAATAGGTGGTGTCGACACCAACTTCACTGTCACAGCCAAGTCCTCAGAAGACGGTGAATTTGGAGAACTCTATGCTTTCAAATGGACAACCCTACTCATCCCTCCCACTTCCCTCATCATCATCAACATTGTCGGGGTAGTAGCCGGGTTCTCAGACGCCTTGAACAGCGGATACGAGGCGTGGGGACCGCTCTTCGGGAAGGTGTTTTTCGCGATGTGGGTCATCCTTCACTTGTACCCCTTCTTAAAGGGTCTCATGGGAAGGCAAAACAGAACACCAACTATAGTGATATTGTGGTCAGTGTTATTGGCTTCTGTGTTCTCACTTGTTTGGGTTAAAATTGACCCTTTTGTGAGCAAGGATGATAGTAAGACTTTGGCTCAAAGTTGTACTTCTATTGATTGTTAAAAGGAACATAGGAGGGAGCGGGATTCAAATCCGTAATCTATTGTAATGATACCTCGGTCTTAATTGCTAGGTTAAGACCTCTTGAATTATGAATATTTTTGATGAAAATGAGACAACATGTAATTTTTTTTTTTTTTTTGTGTATTTTTAGTTTATTTTGCAAGTTATTTTTGAGATTGTATGTTGGAGTAAATTAGAAGCAAAATTTATTGTAGCAAAAGGTGATTGTCTAACTACTTGAATGATCAATTTGTTTCTCCAAGTAGATTGTTTTGCACTTATTTTCCAACTTACTCCAACTTTTCATTTTGGATCTTATACTATGGTAGACATTCAATACTCGGATATACATATCATTGGATATTTACGTAATTTTTCGTATTATGACCGACATTTAAGCAGAGACATTCAATACTATGCTTGTATTGAATTTTCATATAAGTTTTGTGTAATATATCTTGCTTGTGATGTATTGTTCATAATAGACGTAAAATGCAACGTACTTTGTCTATTATATAAATTAAAGCAAAGACGTATGCAAGGATTTTTTTCCCTAAAAATATAGCATGCACTTTTGTAGGGTTTCAGCACCATAAACTTGATCCATTTTTAGTCGTCAATGCAATTAATTCAACTCAATTAATGGTAATTGACATTGACATAGCATTTTAAAGTACTTATTACTAGTAATGTTCACGCTTTAATATTATTATCCATCGTGTTACGTCTAATTTAATATGGTTTGGACACTCACACCCACTTATACATTTACGTGAAATTGCATCTTTAAATTTACAAATGTGTAATGTGTAAGTTGATATGATAACGACCTAATGCTCATCTAATCATGCCCAATGATTCACGTCTTTTGATTTTATAGGAAACTTACTCATCCTGCTATTTTGATACGGAGTACGGAGTACTACACAAGAATTTAAGTCACAATAAATCTTCCTTAAGACGGCTCTATCTGTCTTAAGTTTTAACTCTGGTGGAGCTGAAGTGCGTAAAACAGTACTCATTATGGAATTGATCAACAATATTGCAAAAGCTCAGGGGGCATGTCCGTATTTGTTGGAGTAGGTGAAAGTACTTGAGAGTCGTGAAGGATATGATCTTTACATGGAAATGAAGGAATCGGGAGTTATTAATGAACAAAATATTGCAGAATCAAAAGTGGCTCTAGTCTACATACGGTCAAATGAATTGAACATCTGGGGGCACGTATGAGGATTGATTTTGACTGCCCTAATTACGGCGGAATATTTCCGAGATGTTAATGAACAAGACATGTCAAGTATTTACCACTTGTGTATATAAGAATGTATAGAGAAAATCAATATATTTGTCTTATAAAGACAATTGTTATGTTACTTGACCTGCCTTAAACTTAAAACCGATATTATTATCTTAAATGAGAATTTGGGATTGACAACTAAATAAAGCTAAAGAACTACCTTCCTAAATGTCATGTTAAATCAATTGTTACCAACTAACTTTATGACAAATCTTTTGAGATTAGTTAATTGCAAATTTAATCACCGTCAAATAAATCTAAGAAGTATGGCAGAATATCATTGGCTATGAAACTTGTATTTCCTTACACTTGTGTGACAGGTTGAATTATGTTGGATAACTTGATACTCACCACATTGACTTGGCATGATGGTGTTTTTCTACTTCCAAGACTTCAAGAGTACTAGTAGTGTGGTCTCAAATTACTCCTTCGGCAAAGAGTCCACATATTGACTTATCAAAAGAGGTATATGTTTTAATAATAAAATGGGTAAAATCTTAGTATGTCATGTGGGTTTATAGGATAATTGTTTGTCTTATTTCTTTTATATAAGTATATTTGATCCGTTTTAAATTTTCATATATCTATTTTAAATGAAAATTTATGATTGATCTTTTGTGTGCAAATGGAGTATTGATTTTAGAGGCATTATATTGTAGTTATAGACTAAAGCCCTGTTCTTTCGAACTGAATGAGATCTGAACTTATCTGAACTAAATTTATAGGATCTGAACTTATCTAAACTAAACTTATAGAATCTGAACTTAACTGAACTTATATAATCTGAACTTAACTGAACTTAATGGATATGAACTGAACTTATAGGATCTGAACTTAACTTATAAGATCTGAACTTAACTTATAGGATCTGAACTTAACTTATAAAATCTGAACTGAATTTATAGGTTTTGAACTTAAATTATACTCCCTCCTATTTTACATAACCTTCCCTTTTTCTTTTTTTCATCTATTCATAATACATTTTCTCTTTCCTTATTTAGTAAAGTTTTATACTTATTTTAATCATCTCATCCTACAACAATATCCCACAATACCCATATTTTATCTTATTTAATCATTTTATCCCAAAACAATACTTATTTTAATCAACGCACCCCACAATAATACGCTACAATAATTTCCCTCTCTTCAATCACATCACATCACTCCACCACAATACTTTACTTTCTTTAATTCATACACCTTTAATTCTTGTGTCATCAATGAATATGAATGAGTATTTACTTATAAATTAACTTAACTTAATTATTATTATTATTATTATTATTATTATTATTAACATTACTACTACTACTACTACTATTTTTTAAAGAGAACATTGTTAACAACAAATATAGTCTAAAATATAAGGTAAGATAATAACACTTTTAAGCTTTATATATATTGGTTTGGTTTGTTTATAAATATTACTATGATTACATTACAATAAAAAATAAATCACATATTACATCTTTTTTAAAAAGTTTGTATGTGTTTAATGTCAAATATGTTGTATCGGTTTAAAAATGAGGGGAACTTTGACATCAATATTTTTGTATCGGTTATCAAAAATTAATAGGATCTGAAGTGAACTTATAGGATCTGAACTGAACTTATAGGATCTGAACTTAACTGAACTTAACTTATAGGATCTGAACTTATCTGAACTGAACTGAACTTATATGATCTAAACTTAACTTATAAGATCTGAACTTATCTGAACTGAACTTATAGGATCTGAAGTGAACTTAATTTAAGTGAGTTTAAGTCTAAAAGAATAGGGCCTAAGTTACTGTACTTGTGAGCTCTTGAAATCAAATTGGGGATATAATTTGTAGAGGAAGATGAGAGAGAATCAAAATATGTTGGTTATACCATAGTCCATAAAGAAGGAAAAAAGGGGGGATAACATAAACTTAATAAAAGAAGTAATGACAAAATCGTCAAAAATTTTGTGATTTTTGGTGCAAATTTTGAACTGAGCAAATAATATGGGTGTAATGTTTAAAAAAAAATTAAGGTGGGAGTAAGTGAAAAAAATTGGAATGTTGGTGGGAGTAATCGATAATTGACTCAAATTAAAATATGGTTTCACACTTTTATAACTCTTGAATGACCAACTACAACTAGTCTCAAACAAAGTATATAGTAAAACCGTTTTACATGTATAATCAATAAATAAAAGTTATCCTAAGTAATTAATTTAGGGATAATTAAGTTAATTAACTAGTGGTTATATGCTATTAATGCTTGTGTAAAACCGTCCTATATAAGTATTAGGGCTAGTCTTAAACTCTTAAAAAGTTCGAGTACTCATTAAACTATATTATCTGTACTCTTAAAAGCTAAAGTATGAATACCTACGGGTAATCGAAAGGCTAAATAAAACCGAGAAATATAAAATGATTATTTTCTTTATAAAAATTAATTAAATCTAATGAATTTGTGTGAAAATGTGCAAAGTAGTAACTAAGTTACTTCTTGTACACAAGTGTAACACCCCCAATTACCCGGCCAAGGTAATTAAAGACGATACCATCTCGGTTTCCCGAGGTAGAGTTTCAAAACCACAACTAAGAACATTTTATTAATAAGTACAAAAAAAAGAACATTTTATTAATAACCACATGTTTAGTGAATTACAAAAATGAAATAAATGAATATAAAATACAACTCGACTAAGTCTATAACAACTACCGAAGAACTAAGTACTCGACTCCAAGTCCGTAGCGCGACCCAAATCCCGATCAATGCTATACATAAACCTAAAAATCAAATTGCTCCCCATATGATCGGAAATGTCATATAGATCAACGCATGACATCCCAGAAATAGGTGACAATTTACAAAAAGTCACAAACGTCAGTTTCAATAATAAAATTAATTAAGAAAGATAATAAACGTGAATATGAAATGCATACATAAATACTCAAACATAAGTCTCCAACACCACCACTCCACAACCAACACCGATACCAGGGATACACCCACGGTACCCACAACCCGGTGACGGCACTGCCCACCAAACAGCCAGACCGCAATCCATAAAAAGATACTCGAAACACACTCAAGGTACCGAGCCCGGGCTCTAACCGGACTCCTGCCCGACGTTGTTACGCATCACAAGTCTCTCTGTACTTAAGTCATTAATGTGCACATCCCCATTAGGGTAGGAAACCCTAATAGGCGACTCAAGTGTAAGACGGTCTCCCAAACTGCCTTACGTCTCCTCAACAACCAATTATCACCCACAACCTCCAACATCCATCACAAACAGATATGTCAAATTATCCAATATGATAAGCCAACATATAATCCGTCTCATAAATCATGAACTTCATATTATAATACATTTCCTCCACAATATTAGGCAAAACACTAATTATCCAATACCATGCTATGATCCGATCATACCAATACATGAGACTAAACAACCATCCTCATAGACATGTTATAATGCAACTCAACCATCACATTTATCCTTTTGATGATGCATGTTATAATGCAACTATCATAATCATGTGAGACTAATTATAACATATACATTAACACATACAACATCCATATTATTAAAATCGAGTAGGATTATTAACCTACTTTTTAGCATACTCCAATAGCAATCCGAAACAATACGATTTCTTCTCGTAAAACTGTCTCATCCTACAATAATCACATAATAGATATCATAATACTAAGTAAAACCCTTTATTATTGCTCCTTAATTACTTATTAAACTAATTAAAATCACTAACTAAATAAATATACAAAAACCCCCAAAAGTTAGGGTTAACTAATAAAGAGATCTAAACTTACAAGGTGAAAGGAGGAGAGTGAGGCTGAACAATCTTTAAATCCATGTTTAGAATCCAAAGAGGAAGGTTTAGGAGGATTTTAGAGAGAGGGAAGAATGTTTGGAGGCTTTAGAGAGAAATATAAATGATTTAGGGTTAGAAAAATGAAGATCTCAACCTTATTTATGACGACGTTGAACAGACTCACTCGACCGAGTGCGCCCTACTCGGTCGAGTGTCCAATCCA
>JAOWBH010029844.1:0-15768 GCA_028566215.1 Silene coronaria
TAAAATATTAAATATTAGTGAGGTGAAAATTTAAAAAGTTTAAATAATACACTAAAAAATATAAAAACTCTATATACCGCGCATTGCGCGGGTTCTATACTAGTTCTAATCAAAGAAGGTAAGGGGTTACTTGGTTCACTTAATGTAGTTATGAAGTATGAGTTTTTGCACGAACAAAATACATATGTCTTGTTTAGCCCATAAGTTATAAGTCTCTAGCATGATAATCATGAGGATATAGCCTACAGGAAGCAATTTTACTTATTTATCATTTTTCATAAATAAAATTCTACTTCGTATCGTTTACAATCGTTTTTAAAAGGGGTTAGCCATTTGCTTGATTTACATAAGTCCTTGCCAGCTCTAAAAGGTTAAGCATTTGCCTGATTTTTCTGATTTTTCTTATTTCAATTTTTTTTATCGGAATATCATAACTTTTTTCCTTATATCTATATACTAGTAATTAAACATAATTAAAAAAAAGCCTTAAACAATTTAGCTTATGCACAAATAAGGTTTCGTATCATCAATGGCAGTTTTTCAAAGGAATATTAATTTTCTTGCATTTTTAATTATAAAACTCTATAACTCTATTCAACCAATACGATGTAAATTTTTGTTTTATTTACATAAGATCATTAATTTTGTTGCATTTGATTCCTGATTCATTTCAAATTAAAATCATTAGGTATAACCATATAATAAGCAATAAGCTTACTACTACATACCACTATAATTTGATTTCTAATTTCAACCACATTTGTTTGTGCTAACTAATGCATCTACGCTATAAGACCATCCCCAAGCAAAGGTCGCGCTAATTAGGTCGCGATCCGGTTTTACTCTTAATCTCAAATATGGTCACAAATATGGTCAACTAGAAGGTCAATTTGTTCCAATATGGTCACAAATTGACCTTTTGATGTATTTGATCACAAATTAATCATTTTTTGTCACAAATTAACAAACATTAATTATGCAATTATCATGACCAAGCAAGATCACGACCTAGCAATTGACCTTATTTGGAGATGGTCTAATAGTCACACTAGCATGCTAAACTTATCAACTTATCAATTTGAAAACACATGCATTTTATAAATAAATAAATTCAAAACCTTATTACTACAATAATAAGAGTATTATTTTGCATATCACTTACCTATTGGTGGACCCGCAACTGCACCTGGAAACGGGAGAGCAATACAGAGTTCTAACTGTGACTCGAAACAAAGGACAAAATGTCATATCACACATTAAATTAAAATGAATACAATATTAACACTATTATAAAGCGGAAGAAAAAACTCATAAAAACAAAAGATCGGAACAAAGAGTTACGTTCAACCCGTATTTATTTCAACCAACAATATTATTAAAACATTTCATGCCAAGTGTATTATACAACTAAAATATTAAATTCTTCACTATTACAATTCAGAACAAAGTTTTTAAAATAAATCACAGAATAGTTTTATAAGTTTTTACCAACTTTGGCAAAAGTGTAAAACTAAAAGTAATTTTTTTCATGTCTTAATAAATCATACTATAAATTAATGTTAAACTGAATTTTGTGATGAAAATTAATTAGGTATTGTTTAGTTGATCGACTATTCAGAACGACGCAGGAAAATCCAATTCATGTGAATTAAATTCCTATAGACATACAATTCACTTGAATTCGGTAAAATTGTTAGATTGCGGATGTAGGAGTTGAATTTCAGAAGAGTTTACAACTACCCGGGGGTAAATGATCCAATTCCTCCATTATGTAGAATACAAACTACTAAGAATATTGAACGCTTACATTTTGCCAAAAATTGGCAACCAAACAACTCTCAATTTTTCTAATTCATGAGATTTTTCAATTCATATGTTTTACAAGGGGCAAACAAATTAGCACTAATTAAAGACTGCGTTGAATTTCACTTTTGGACAAAGTTAGGCGGTCTAATTCATAAGATTAAAAAATTACGAGTTTATTTTCAATATTAACCAAACTTAAGGGTGTTTAATTATCAATTTTGTAGTTTATTAATTTAAATGACGAAATTATAATGATAACCTTTCTATATATGTAAGAGGCTCATATACTACATAACTATGAAAGAGAGATTGACGTAATTTTCAATGGCAACAAACAAATTTCATTGAAGAAATTATCTACTTTCGTATTTGGGTAATAGTAATTTATAAGTTCCGTATAAAATTTGAATATTTGATCACATTTTTACTATATTATATTTCAAATGTTAGAAAACCTGTTTACAAAATGCGCATTACTGTAAATCAAATTAATAAATAGTAAATATTACATTTGTCTTACGTTATGACTTATGACTCTTTAATCGGTCGCAAATCTAGATAACGCTATTCAAAACATTGAGGTAATATTGTATTCCCTCCGGTCCAGTCAATAGTTTACACTTACTTTATTTTATTTATTTCCCCTCATAAAACAAAGATGGATATAAAACATTACGTACCTCATGTGAAAGAACAAGACAAAAGATTGCTAAAAGAAGGGTTTTGTTCACGCCAGGCATCTTTTCTCGGTTACAATAATAATGTTAAATTCTAGAAAGGTGCAAAAATAAAGCACAAAAGCTTTATAAGTTAAGATCTTATTCTAATTTAAGGGTAGAATTGTTAGAATATAGCTTATTCAACAATGCACCTCAAAAAATGTCATCTAATAATAAAGGCACGACAATTGTTATCCATCTCATTTTAGGCAAATGGTAGAAGCTTATAATATCTAAACTTGGTGCTTTTTTTCATATCCTATTCTATTGGAAAAATATCATTTATCTAAATTGTAGTCATTCAATTTGCTTGGTTTAAAATTGTGCATTTTGAAATGAATTTGATCTTACTTTGCCAAACGCAAATTTGTGTCACGGTCTTTGGTAAATTCATTAATTCAATAATATGTTGTTTTAAGTGAAAACTTAAAAGTCAAATTTCTTTAAACTCGTTTGCAGCTGACAAATATATCACAAAAACGTTCTATTCTGTTAGTAAAGCGAAGATTATTATCATTAGTTAAATACCAAACTACATTTATAATGACAAAAACAAATATGAGAAATAAGGTAAACAATAATAAAAACCCGCCATAACAACCAATTAATAAATTATATTACCGTTCGTACTACAACTGCTGGTGATATAGTTTTCGAACTTTATAAAAGTGCTTATGAGTTTTGTTTAAAAGATTATGAGTTTTACTGAAAAATTTCTGAGTTCATCCATTTATATATTAAAAAAATGAACTTTGAATAAACTCAGATAATATATAGATCAACTCAAATAGTTTAACTTTGGTTTTACAAAGTCAATTATACACATAACACATACAATCAACTAGTATTGTAACAACCCAACCCACCATCATCGTAACACAATCCTAATAAGATGAGATGTGCACCTTTGAGCCCATTATTTGTCCCCACAAGCACAGAGCCTTGTTACTAAGTGGTGGGTGGAATCCCTTATAAACATCTCATAAACTCCTTATTTTTCGAATGTGGGACAACTTAATCGCATAACCTCATGGGGGTGTTACAGGTATGGGGTTGTCTAACTTAACACCTAGTCTCGTATTCAAGATACAAGAGTGTTAAAACTACCATCTAATAATCCTACCCGCCATGATTCCGTACTAAACGAGATGGTAGACAACAAAAAGGGTGTTGCTAAAGATAGTCGATACATTATTATGAATCGTCGACGAATTTAATGGACTTTCAGTTTCGTCTTTTCATAATATTCACTTAATTTATATCTAACCTCCTTCAAAATGCAATTAACTTGATTTTTTTATACGGTTTTCATCATGACGAGTACAACAACGGTTTTCATCATTAACGTAATTAAGCTAATCGATTTAATCTATAAAATCGCTGCTTCGAATAGTTTTTGCGAGAGTCTCCCTGTCCGGACAGCGAGTCGGGGTCCAGGGGGAAATGCCCTCGTGGGGGTTCGGGAGCAACACCCCGAAACCTAAACAGTATCTGATGGACATTAAACGAATATATTTTTCTTAAAGCAAACGACTAATTATTAAATGAAATAACGTTAAATTAATCGACGTGAAACGACACAGTTAGTAATTCATCCTGACCTAGGTTTGGACGAAAGATCTACACATCGAGGCTTAAAAAAAATGATTCGGTTTACGTCGATTAGTTACATTGTCATTATTAGCAATTCGTCGTTTTGATTCTTTTAAAAATCGATTCGTGTTAGGTCGATTAATTTAATGTTGTTTCACCTAATAATTTGTTGTTTAGATATTAGAAAAATCTACTCATTTTATTTCAATTAGTTTAATGTTTCTCTATTCGTGGATCAAATTAAAGGTTCTTCCATTGTTTGTTATTCGATAGTAGTTGTTACTTGTTACTTATTAGATTCGATTTGTCGATTAAATTGTTTGTCGATACTTTATTAATGTTTGGAGTAGAAGCCTATAAGGGGTAAATTGTGAAGTCGATAAATTTGTCGACGATTTGAAGTAACGTGTTGATAACCAATAACGATTGGTAAGAAAAGACAAATTCTTGTTTTAGACGCCCACTTTTCGTCGCATATGTGACCATTTAGTCCATTTTATGGTTAAATGTAACAATAATTTTACCGTCAATGTTACAACTGTTGATAATTTGTTTTTCAATAGTGGTCACATACTCACGTTTAGAAATAAAAAAATCGCGTTTTATTAATTTAGACCAAAATAACCCGTCTAAGGGAGAGCAACACACAAAAAATACATATATACATTGGGTGAATTAAAAATGACTCCTCCGTACTAAATACGGTGTACTAATTTGTCCATTCCTCCGGTTGTCAACGAGTAAATCCCAGCTCAGCAAATCCACGGGGCTAGAAGAGAGAGCGAGAGAAAAAGACGACCTCGACGGCGGCGTCCACGGCGAGGAGAGAGGAAAAACGCCGATCAAAATCCATAATTCCACTACTCTTACTCAATAATTTATCATCGATTTCTTCTTTTGATTTCATTCTTCGATTAATTTAATCAAATTCGATTTAGGTCGGCAATTGTATAACAGGATCTGGAAAAATCGGACTAAATAGTAAACCCTAGATTTTCAAGTTGAGTTCGATTGGAGCTCATCAATGGTGTCTAGGTCTAACACCAGTGAAAACCAGCTGATAACAATGCAGTAAGTTATGGCTCAGTACAGACAGTATAACAACGACCACCACTTGTACACCAATGGCGGCGGTGGCGCTAATGGCGGAGGAGCTAGTACAAGCGGCGGCGGCGGAGGTGGAGAACACGTGTCGATCGGCGTTCGCGGTGGTCCACATCAATACTATAAGAAATTGCATCATCATCACCATTATCGTCGATTGAGAAACAAGCGGATCTCCATTGCTACCGCCATTACTTTTGTTTGTTGTGTTGTTGCTGCTTTTTCGCTCGGTTTTCTATACTTCTCTACGTATGATCATCACACAGGTATAATGTTTATTTTGTTGTTTGATTATTCGATTTATCAGATTTCGCTCGATTTATCGGTTTTTACTGTATGTTATGCGGAGTATTGAGCTGAATTTGAGCTACATTGTTGGTTGTGGATGTTATTTTAGTGTCATCGATTAATTAGTCAGCCTGTGTTATGCTTTTTGATCAATTGATTTATCAGATTTTGCTCAATTTATCGGTTTTTACTGTATATGATACGGAGGATTGAGCTGAATTTGAGGTACATAGTAGGTTGAGGATGTTGCTTTAATGGTATTGATTAATCAATTAACCGGTGTTATATTGTTTGATCAATTGATCTTTCGATGAGCTGAATTTGATCTTACATTGTACTTTTAGTTGCGGAGGTTAGTTGAGTGTTATTGGTAAATTAGTCGTTTGGTGTTTTGTAGTTTGATCGTTTGATTAATCTATTTATTTATTTGTTGAGCTAAATCTGATTCTACATTGTAGTTGGAGTTTTCGGAGCTTAGGTTAGTGTAGTTGATTAATCAGTCAACCAGTGTTTCATTGCTTGATCATCCAATTTTACGGAATTTGGTTCTACATTGTAGTTTTAGTTGTGGACGTTAGTTTACGTAGTGTTCTTAAGAATATTTTGAGCATTTGAGTGGACACACATGTTAGTTGAATGCCAGGATATACATAATTACATATTACTAGGAATAAAGTTCTTATGGTGGCCTGAGCATGATAGGTGGAGGATACTTGAGGCCCAATTCGAAAAAATATACTTCGTAATATTTTATGAGTTTTACCATTACTAGGCTGAAGTGTAGCTAGGTAAAATGAATGATTATGAGGTGAATTCTTGGTTCTACTAAAGCTCTTTATCTGTCCGGAAACTTTAGGTTAAAAAGGTAGTCCGTTTATTGGTTTTAGGAAGGTAGTTCCAGCAAAGTTGAATTGCTGGAACCAAGTTTGTGAAAAAAAAATCTTTGGCTTGTTAAGATTGGCTAGACATAGGCTCATGTCATATGTGAGGTGATTGGTCGATTCTGTTTTGTGCTCACCATGACATCGATGTTGTTTATTTGTTAAGCCTATTGCAGGCAGGTGAAATGCGTGATTCTAAGCTCTAGAGTCTAGGCATTAGTTTAAGCTAGCTATCTGATCTCTCTGGAAAGAAATAATGTAATTAGTAATTGGTATGTTAGTTGGAGGAAGATTTAATATATATTTGTGTGTGTATGATGGACCAGTTTCATCTTGTTTTTGGTCTGATATTGGAAGTTACTAATGTACTCCCTCCATTCAACTTATGTCACCCCACTTCAATATAATACTCCTCACATATATTGGAGAAGTGGGGTGATTATTGTTGAATGGAGGGAGTAGTTTTATAGGGCATAGGGTGGAATAGTTGCTTTAGCCGTTGGTTTCCTTTGTTGTTCAAATTGAACTTTTGTTCCTTCTCCAATGCAGCGTCTCTGCTTAATCAAATTTTGTAGATATTGTACTTGAACTCTAAAGTGATTTTCGATTATGCAGTTTTTTTTTGCCTTTTGAATCTGTATAGTTGAAGACTCCCCCCTTATACAGTTATACCTTCTTCCACAAAATGTAAAGCAATGTGACACTTAGAGACAGATTTCATTGGAGCCTGACATGATGTAACATCAGAACATTTGTGATTTGTGACTCATAGTAGACTGCCTGCAGGTAATGATACGGTTAATGTACAAGACGATGCTTTTAAGGATGATTTTCTTAAGAACGTGACACGGTTTAGTTCCACAAAAGTCAAGTTTGGACATGGCTCTACAACTCATGGCCGTGATTCAAGGTATTGGGATGGGGATGACAGGAGAAGAGATGAAGATTACAATGAGGATGAGGTGCATAACAGTAGCAGTAATAGTGAGGATGGAGCTGGGAAGGGTCATGCTTCGATTCTTGTGAAAAGTTCTGGGAAGAAACCAAGCGACAATATGGGGAGAGGCTCTGATCATCACGGGCTATACAATGAAGCCGGACGTAATGAGCTTCAAATGTACGAGAAAAAATATGAGGCTTCTTTGAAGAACATTAGCAAATCAGGTGCACAAACTGAAGGTTTAATTCTTGATTCAGATGAAGGTAAACCAGTTTTGGAAAATGAAGAGACTGTTACCGATGATGAATATGATGACGGAATTGATGATAGAATTGATGATGCAATTGATACTCATGACGCACATATAGACGATCCCAAATCCCACTCTGGTGATCATGAAGCTGATGTAGGGAAAGGTCGTATTCTAGTTGATCAAAGGTCGTCACACGATAGTTCTACCAAATCAAATTCTGATGACGCTGGCAAGAAAACTAGGACAAAGAAACGCAGGAAACACCACAGTTGTAAGTTTTCTTATAGTTTACAAACTGTCCAAGTGTCTAATGCCGTGCACGTCTGCCTCTTTACCCAGTCAAAGGTGGCCTATGAGGCATTGAGGTAATGTTGGTGTCACCTTTCAAATGGTAGTGTACATGGGTATTCTGTCTTACTTCTTGGTACCTTGAGGTGGTGTGATGTACAGCCTTATTTAGACTGGCTATAAGACACTAAATTGGTAGTCCCTCCGATCCACACCAATGGTAACATGGACCCACTTTTCTCCTCACAAAAAGTGGGTCCATGTTACCATTGGTGTGGATTGGAGGGAGTATTTCCTTTACTTAAAGTGAAAACTGGGAAAATGTTGTAGTTAGAATGAAAATAGGATTAGAAAATAAGTTCTAAAACACTTCCGTAATTTAAGAAGGTGATGATGAATAAAAAAATATAACAGAAATTATGGTCAAACTGTTTCAAGCTCAACACAGTTTGAAAACTCTACTTAGGTCAAACTGTTTCAAGCTCAACACAGTTTGAAAACTCTACTTATTTTTCAGGCAACTTGGGAATTGACTTAGCGACCTTTGTGTGCACAAGGCATTAACCCCTTACCTTTTTTTCTCTCCAGCTTCATCTTGTGAGATGAAATTACTGAATACTACCACTCAGCTCGTTGAGCCTCTGGAAAGTCGAAAATTTGTAAGGTTTTCATTATCATATACTCAAAATGAAGAAAAGCCTGATGGGGTAGACCAGTGGGAACCCAGGTTTTCTGGGCATCAGAGCTTAAGAGAAAGAGAAGATTCATTCATTGCTCGTGATCAAACGATAAATTGTGGGTTTGTTAAGGGTTCTAAAGAATATTCAGGGACTGGATTTGACCTGGTTGAGGATGATTACAGATATATAAGCAAATGCCATATTGCTGTCATATCTTGCATCTTTGGAAATTCAGATCGCTTGAGATCTCCTTTTACCAAAGCGGTATGAGAAATTATTGTGTATTTATCTGTTTTGTGTATGTAATTTCTTATCTATCATTACAAAATTTCTTCTTAATTGGACAACCTGTCAACAATTTCCCAGACTCCAGTGTTTTTAAGTTCTCATGATTAACAGAAAGGAAGTACATAGGTGCCTTCGTAGATCATATAATTGAACTTTTTCACATCTACTTTAATAATTGCATTATTCAAAAGACGAGTGATAGCTTACTTAATACCTTCATTTCAGGTTAGTCGTTTGTCAAGGAAAAATGTTTGCTTTGTGATGTTCATGGATGAGAAGACCTTGGAAACTCTTTCCTCCGAAGGCCAAATGCCTGACAGAATGGGATACATTGGTTTGTGGAAGGTGGTTGTGGTGAAGAATCTTCCTTTTACAGACATGAGGAGGGTAGGAAAAATACCCAAACTTCTGTCTCATCGCCTTTTTCCATCAGCGAGGTAAGATCTGTTTGAGATTTCAGGCCCAAACAGAATTAATTACTGCAGAAGGAATTGCTATTTGTGTGCTATGTGATACTTCCCTTTTTTCTCAGATTGCAGCAGCAGTTCAAGTAGCTAGAAATTCTAGCAATGATTTATAATTGTGTTATAGAAATACCAAATTTAAGGGTATTTATTTCTGATTTAGATGTGAATTTTTCTGCTTTCTAGTGCTAAATTGTGACTGTATTACCTTCATATGCATAAGTAGCTTGACTAAAATGGCAGGAATTTTTCAGACATTTGACGTTTGATGTAGACACGTATTCCGGTTACCGAACAAGTTTGAAATTTGTGCCTTTGTGGGTTTTATTTTATGCTAGGTATTCAATCTGGTTGGACAGCAAATTGCGCCTTCAACAAGACCCTCTTTTGTTATTGGAGAACTTCTTATGGCGAAAAGGATATGAATATGCAATATCCAATCACTATGATCGTCATTGTGTTTGGAAAGAAGTTGAGCGTAACAAGAAGCTTAATAAATTCAACCACACAATGATAGACCAACAATTTCAATTTTATCAGGCTGATGGGCTAAAGAGGTTCAATGCTTCTGATCCGAATAAGTTGCTTCCGAGCAGTATGTTCCTCTCTGTCCCCTTTCTCTCTGTTCATTTTTGTATTAAGAATCAGTTATGGGATCGTTTCAAAAAACATTGGGGCATGATTTACGGATCATTGTTAATCTGACTTCTAAGTGAATTTTTCCAACAGATGTACCAGAAGGGTCTCTGATCATAAGGGCACACACTCCTATGTCCAACCTGTTCTCCTGTCTTTGGTTCAACGAGGTGGACCGTTTTACCCCTAGGGATCAGTTAAGCTTTGCATATACGTACCAGAAGTTGAGAAAGAAAAATCCTAGCAAGCCTTTCTATCTTCACATGTTCAAGGTAAGGGCCCTATCACTGAGCTCTATAACACCACTTAACACAACAACAAACAACAATACCCCAGGCCGCAAGAGACCCCTCAAACGGTGGGGTAAGGGGGTCAGATGTAACGTAGCGTCATAGCCTTGCGCTTGTGCTAACAGCTCACAAACTGTTTTCTGGTGACCCAAAATGAATATTGTGTCAATAAGTACATTGGTCACCGCTACATCACAATTTAAGAGAATTGCCACCAACAGTGGGTTCATTTTGTTTTTTTGTGTAACGGCAGTTTTGATTCTAAGGGGTTTTGAACCCAGGTCATGGGTACAACCACTGCCCAGTGACTTTACCAATTAAACTAGCCAACATCTACATAACCGAAGAATATTGAATTTGGTTTCATTAGAAATGGAAACTCTAGACCAGCAAAGCAGCAAGGCAGCAACATGAAGCCTATATAATGTAGCTTGTCAATGTGCTTATAATATTGTAACATGTTTTTCTCATGATTTTCAGGATTGCGAACGGAGACAAATTGCTAAGTTGTTCCGTCATAGAGCCATTGATAAGCGTAATAATGCACAGGTTGCTGATGAGTAGGTGAAGGGAGTATCATTTACTGCACATATTTCAGTTTTCCGGTTTCTTTTGTATGCTATGTTTGGTATTTGCCTCGCTATTCTTTGGGAATATATTCGGCCCAGACAAGATCCATATAGGTTTCCGGGGCCTGGTACAATATACTGTATACTAGAATTTTTCGATGCGAAGACAGCTGACCACAGAATTCATTTGGCATCCACAGTGGTTAAGGAAGCAGCACAATACTTTGGCCTAACATTTATGGGGAGAGATCTTACTCCAAATTTGTATCAGTTTGATTCCAATTCATTTGTTTTGATGGCTGGACAAGCCATCATTATATACTACTGTAATTGTTACATTAAAATCTTGATAAACTACTTCCAATTGTACTTTAGGGAAGATACAGGACGCGACATTTTTTGATTGGTTGGTTTCAATATGTATTTCTAGGTTATGGCACACTATATAATAATAGATTCACAATACTTCATGTTGATACATAATATCGGTTGGAACTCTACTGAAGCATGTTTTTTTGGGACCTGCAGCTAACATCTGGTTTCTGCCTGACAGATAACTACTGAACGACTAGTTGTTTATTATGCTGCTAAGACTGTGGTCCGCATTTGAGGTATGAACATTGTCTGATTTCACTTTGATGTTCTGATCAGACATACGAAAATATAGGTATTCACCTTGCATTGCCACTGTAAATTTTTTAAAGATGGCAAATTGCACAGTATAAGACACTGTAAACTTTTGAGAATTAAGATTAGAGTTGATTTTATCAAGTGCCATTTTTCTAGATGACGAGGGGCCTGCAACCACTATCATTTTACCAGGTGCGCACTAAGTAAATCCCGAGTATGCGTGATAGCCTCGAAAACATGTATACCAGGTTAGCTACCCATTATTCATGTTCAAGGCCCTAGTAGTAAGTAGTAACTAGTAAGTAACGTTGAAGCCAATTCCAATACCAAGTGAAAGCACTATCTATTGCGCCCGTTGCGCAGAAATAAACAAGAAGCGTATTGTCCTCTACTTGTGACTTGTGAGTGGTGTCCATCTTGTTTTGGATTTTATAGGATGGACCTCGATATTTTCTACGGGACTAATTAAGTGGACCCATACCATCTATCTCATTTTGGAAAAAAAATATAGTAAAATTTTAAGTGAAATAACCTACGCATGAGATTGATGAAAACTAATCCTACACTTTAGGAATACCGAGTATACCTCGTTATCGTACACTTTACCCAATGAGGATTTTAGAATTGACTATATTCTCTGTAACCAAATATCACAAAATAGCATAATCTTATAGTAGAATAAAAGTCAAGGCTTCCCATTAATTATCGTGTACAATAATTTTCGATGTTGTAGTGATCTACCGATAATATCGAATAAATTTAATCTAATTGATTAGTAATACTGTAGCATTTGGCACAATCTTAAGAATGATTTTTCTTGTAAAATGGATTTCTCAACCATTCTATAGACTATATGTATGATACCAACTTTTACATATAAAAAAAGGAAGATTACACGAAAAATGTACATGATTAATTACACCCTTACCGTTTCTTTGAAGATTTTTGTAATTGTTGAAGTGCAAAAAACTTTCTAAGAACTTTCATAAGAACTACCATACTTGGTTTCTTACTACTCTTCAACACATTTCCAACATCACCTCTAATATTATTACTAACATTATTAAAATTATTATTAATACTCTTAACCATTTCATTATTACCTTTCTTTAAAAAACTATGCAACCCAATCTTCCTAATTACACCATGTTTTTTCATACACATTTCTTCATTCAAATCTTCCCATAATACATCCATCTTCTCCTCTTGTACATCTTCATCATCTTCCTCCATTTTCGATCTCTTCGACAAACAACTTCCTTCTAAATAAGAACAACAACTATTCCTTGGGCTAAAGTTGCCATTATGATCAATTACACTTATGGGATAACCACCATACCCTTTTCTTGCTTGACCATAGGAAGGTGTAGGAGACGCGGTCGGTGAGAGTTGCCACAGTGGAGGAGAATCTATAGGACTATAACTCCG
Organism: Silene coronaria; assembly: GCA_028566215.1. Classification (NCBI taxonomy): domain Eukaryota; kingdom Viridiplantae; phylum Streptophyta; class Magnoliopsida; order Caryophyllales; family Caryophyllaceae; genus Silene; species Silene coronaria. The sequence continues at coordinate 12,858 of JAOWBH010029844.1, forward strand.
TTTCGAAATCGGGAAGGTGAACTCATCTCTTTCCATGAAACTATACTTGATGATCAAGTTTTATTTAGTGTTTTTTTTTTGCTTTTGTTTTTACATATGGTTATGGTTTAGTTTGGTAGTGTTTTTTTAGGGGACAAAGTATTAGTAGTTCAACAACTACATAGGCTAAGATGGGTTACCTTAATTAAATTTGGTGAATTGGAGGACCTACAAAAACTTCTTAAGAATTTGAAAGGGAGAAAATGAGGTGTAATTAATCTTGGAACTACATAATTTTCTTTGGTGAAATAGCATAAAGTAACTAAAAAATATATGGTGTATATATGCAATTATGCACTAAAAATGATTGAGCTCAAGTCAATGCTTTTAAGTGGTTTGAGAGTCTCAATTTCTTGCATTAGGTTTATAAGTCAATAGTGCTATAAAGGTCATGGGTGAGTGAGTAAACTTACCACTATCTAACAATTTCTTTATATGCTCTCATCTTTGAACTTTCTAACATGTCACAAATGTAGAGTTAAAAACTTTATATGATGCATTTATAGCTTCATAAATTCTTATTTAAAACGGGTATACTCTTCTTAAATAATAAAACGGGGAAAATAAGTAGATGAACAAAAAAGCAGAGTGCTTATATAACGACAAACTCTTGACCCATTTTTCTATATGTGGTAGTGTTTGACTCGTTTTATACTTAAGATGAATATGACTTTCTTAAAGGCGGAAATAAAAAAAATTGATAGGATATTTTAAATGCAAATTAGAGTTTCTAGAATTTTTGGCTAGGCCAGAGTTCCTCCTTGCCCCTCATTGCATTTATCGACTATTCTTAGAGCAAATTATGATTGAACTTGACTTTTTTTGTCTCTCTCATTTTTTTGCAGTTTTTATTACGTTATTACTTATCGTATTTATTATAGTTGTTGACTTCTTCTAACCATATTTTTTCCTTTTTTTTTGTCCAAAAATTAGAGTGCTGACTCTTGACTCTTGAGTATCTGAGTTTAACATTTACCGACTATACTTTAGGGCGGTGATATATCCACGGACATTTACACTAATGCCACGAAATTGATGGGTTAATTATAGATTTTGGATTTGCACAAAGGGTTTGATGTAGTGGTTGCTCACTTTATGCCTTAACCATGAGGTCAGGAGATTGATCCCTGCCCATGAGAATGGAGCAAACTCTTTGGCCAGCCGTTTACCTCTTCGTGAGAGCACCCACGGCGAGGGGAATATACAATGTTGTCGATGGTGGACACCGCAATTTACACCAAAAAAACATTAGATGTTGGTGACATTAAAGGAATGAGTAGTGGCAATATGTGATCCCATACTTTATGTGAATTTCAAATACGTAGCTTTTTCAAAATGTTGGACAATTATCTACCTACTTGAAAGATGCATGAGTTTAGAAACACCACACCAACGAGGCAACCAACTTACACTTGTTTTAGTGCGTGACGCATGCGCGGAAAAGGAATCAATGGAATAGGTAAATAATTGACGGGAACGGAGGGAGTATAAACTTAAATTGAATTACAATTACAATTTCTCATTGAGACGAAGCTCATTTGATTTATTTATTCAACGATAGTTGTAATTGTTATGTTATATACTACTTCGTATAAGTTTAGGATGATCATGAGTAAAATTAATTGTAACTGAAATAAGAACAACTAACATTGGTGTTCGGCTTCACCCGAGCTACCTCTATTTACCATTTAAAATTTATTTTGCATAAAATAAAGTTATTTTAAAGTTGTATAACTCATAAATTTATTATTGATATATTTTTCTATGATATATCTTAAAATTACAATGAGATAAATTATGAGACAAATTTACTACTCCCGCTATTAATATTTTACTGTTATTAATGTAACGGTAGTAATAACATTTCACTACTTCCCTCATAATCATTGTTATTTTCACTACTACCGCTGTAATTTTCCAAATAATGTATATTTTGGAATCTAGCTTGATTTATTTACTTTTTAACAATTTCCAAAATATAGTATGTGTTTGGCCAAGCTTTTACAAGTACTTTTTCATTGAATAAGCACAAGCTATGCCAAATAATCAAATTTTAAGAAGTTAAAACAACTTCTTTTAAGCCCAAAAGTCAAATTTGTAATTGGTGCTTCTAGCTTTTGCTTTTGTTTACATAAATTTTAATGCATAAATAATAAATTTGTATGCTATAAATATGTCAATAAAATAAAATAAAATAAATAATTAATTCATATTTTTTCATTCTCTACAAATCGAGACCCATTTTGATATATCTTTGAACAAAAAATTTCATTCTTAATCCGCTTACGTAAAAATCTCCTTTTGAGAAATCGTTTTGTAACATGTTAGGCCAAACACCTACAACTTTATTAAGAAGTAACTTATTAAAAAACTCATTTTTAAAAACAAAAACACTTTAGGTCAAACATGCTATAACTACTTATATTATATTTATGTATGTTAAATAATTAACATCTCTATACATCTAATAAACTATATAGTTTAATAAAATTGAATAGATTTTTAATTTAATATAAAATTCTATAATGATACAAATTAATACCATAAATGAGAATGTTTAATTAAGGAAAATCACCATATTTTGATGTTTTCTAAATTTATATTTCAACCAAAATTATATAATATTTACATTAAAGTTTCTCGATCGGGTCCATCACACGGTGCTATCAATTTAAAACTATATTGTATAATTAATTTGTATAGATTTTTTTAATTACATTGAAATCATTTGATTTCTAGAATTAATATATAGTGATTGATATATGTTGTTAGAAACTCGGGCCTATTTAATTAATTCACAAATTCTTATTTATGACGGAAGGTATCCGTCACTTATTTGTGACGGATACCATATTCCCTCACAAATAACTCA
>JAOWBH010030063.1:0-15765 GCA_028566215.1 Silene coronaria
CATATCGACAAGTTAAAATCGCTTATTTTCACATTTTCATGCTTGAATAGTGACTTTGGTAGTTCTTAACAAAAAAATCTAAACTTTAGGTAGTGCATGACAAAAAATAAAACTTTAGATAATTTCTCGCAAAGTGACATAAATTGTTACTTTGACAAAATACTCTTTCTTAAATTAACTGATACGGTGTATATGGGCTACAAGCCTACAACTCCATACCCAACTACAAACATTGATGTTGAAACTGACTCTCTTAGCCTACAACTTCATAATTAACATAAAAATATTTAACCGTGCTCGAAACATATATTACTATGGTTACAAAATTACATTGTTAATTTTTGAATGTACATTTTTGTATTTCGTAAATATGTTAACCGTAGGAAGATTAGGGGGTCAAATGAACATAACCATATGCTCTACCCGCTCAAATCCGAATTAAACTGTAAGTATATTATATATTAAAAAAAGACACTAATAATGATTCATCTATCTAACCCTTGCTTACATAAAGGACAACATGATATCATCCCAAGCCATTGATCCACACATTTCTTGTGAAAAATATGAGAACAAGGTAATTGTCTTATCTCTTCCTTTTCCTTGTATTTCGTTAGGCATATGCAACATTCCTGCAAAATTAAGTCTCTTATTAGCCAATTTAGCACTTTTTTTTTGGTGGGAATTGGGGTGTTTACCGTCGATAACAGTGTAAAATCCCTTCGTCACTGGTGCTTTCACGAAGAGATAAACGGCTTACTAAAGAGCCAATTTAGCACTTGCAAGTATGTTATAATAACATTTATTCGAAATCATATAAAAAAAATCATTCAACTTAAATATACTCCGTATAAATTCCCATTAAAAAGTACATATCTTATAAGCCAATTTTGCATGCATTTTTTTTTTTTAAAGTTGAATCAATAAGTAGTGGGTATTATTGCATATTTGCATGGAGTTATATTTTAAAAAATTAAAATATGAGGAATTACAAAATCTTGTTTTATAGTTATTTAGAGCCGGTTTATAGGTTTCGATCTCTCAACTAAACTGATATGTTTTTTTTTTTTTTTTTTAGTATAAACGGTTTTACAAGAGACTAACTGGCCGCAGAAAAAAAATGACGTACCGGATTGTCAATGGCAAAGGAGGAATTCCCACACTCTAAACCACCATCAACATCTTTAAACCTCCAACAAAGTAACTTAGAGATTTGATCATGTGATGCACCTTTTTCAGCTGAACCCAAACTCATATTATACCCAATTAATCCACTAATTAATGGTACCAAAATGCAAAGTATTAAAAAAAGCAAAAAAGGGAATGAATAAGTTATGGCATTCCAAACTAATATTAAAATACATAGGACATTCAACTTTGGAGCTCCATTAAACGATCCGAATCGAGTATCGAACACCCATACGTTGCCCACGACGAACCACATTGCGAAAAATAAGTCTAGTGATGCCTTGCATTTGCTCACCAACTCCAAATACCTACGTAAATAAGATAGTGTTACCTGATGGCGATAGACTGATAAAGCTTATATATGTAAATACCTACATATAATAAGGAAATTTAACGACTTATATTCTTGAGTCACGAATTTTAGTATAATTATGAATATTAAGATACTGTCACTTGGCGGTAACATTATTATTAACATGCAGATACGTACATATAATAAGGAATTAACGAATTATATTATTCTTGACTCGATTAAATTAAGTACTTACGAAAATGTAGCATAATTACGAAATTACCTCGAGTTGTCATTGGTGCATTGTTGTTCCAAATTATTTCCATCTTCTCTTTGCCTAATATGGTAATGTACATACCTCCAATAAAGGATAAGAAGGCTCATAACACAACCTAAATCGTACCCGATAACCCATATCCTCATCGGCCAAACGGGTTTTTCCGTCTTAGAGACGGAAAGAACGATCAACGTTACACAAATTTGTGACACAAGTGCTAAAAATTCCATCATCATCCAATTACACGAATTAAACGGGTTCGGTCCAAGAGGAGAATTCGACCCGTTTTGATAATGAAATATTCTTCTAAGGAACGTAAACCATTTTGCCCTTGACACCCTCATTGCCATCCTTACCAACATTGATCCTTGCTCTGCTCCTAGTCGATTATTTGTCGTAAATACTTGTCTTTCTTCCTCGTCTTCATGTCGAACATCACCGTGAAAATGCCTTAGTGTCGAGAACGATACATCGTTCGACAAACACAATGTCATTATATATATTATAAGGAAAATAAAGTTAGTAAATTTGAGACTTTTCAAGGTTTGAGTTGATGACAATAATTTGTATGTTGTATGAGTTATATCGAGTTTTTGAACGTAAGTTGAAGGCGGAACGATGTTTGAGGTATAAGATAGGAAGGTGAAGTTGAGTTTTAGATGGTGACCAACAACCCAACACCCCTTTACTTTAACATGAAGCCAATTTTAGAAGTTATGTTCTACCACTACTTAGAGGAATTGGTAAGATTTGATAAGAAAATTGACATCAAAATAATAATAATGCATACATAATAAAATAAACTATTATTGTTGGCCTAACAAATATTATTAATATAATTATAAATGTTTATTAATATAAGAAAGACTAGAAAGCTATTGGTTTTGTTCTTCCAACAACTACATAACTAAGTGCATGGTAAGTATGAATTTGAGATTAAGAAAGTAGTTAGTATCTTGGTTTTGATTTTGGTTGAATGGATCAATCATATATAGTAAGTGAAACTAAAACACAAATACCGAGTACTTTTGTAAAGCGGTTTTATACAAGTATATTGTAAAACTGATTAAATATGGAGTACTTTAATATCCACGTGTCATATTCTAGATTTCTAGGTAGTTAGGATTTGTTTTGCAGAATATTAGTATAAGACGACCTTACACAAGACGAGGTGTATTTATAACATATGGAGTATTTGCACAATACAGTTGTTATAGAGACGATTTTTCAATAAGCTGTCAAAACAAACTACAAGCATAACTCAATTTTACTGTACAAATTCGACAGTCAGCTGCATCGATCTGCAGACTGCAGTTGAAGCCCTTTTTAGCCGAAAATCTGATTACTGGAATCGATTTCTATGAACTACTGCATTGCTGCTGTACCCGATGCCTAGTGATTCTGATATCAGGAGTTCAGGACCAAAGCAGGGCAGTTCTTACGCGTTCTGTTCCTTTGATTCATTTAAAACGAACTCGGTATACAAGTCCTTGAGGGCGATCACGACTGTAGTAATCAGAGGCCCCAATATTGCTCCCTGGATGACAGGAAAAAATTACATTAGTTGCCTACAAAATTTCTATAGAACAATCTTATTTAAGAATTTCCGTTAAATAAATCAGGAAGCGCGTAATTAGAGTAGTGTAGACTGTAGAATTACCTCCAAAGCTGAAGGGAATAATGTCATTCCTCCAATGATGCTAACACCAGTAAGATAAGTACTATATCCCGGAACATACTCGGCTATTTCAGAAGCTCCGTAATCTGTCACCACAACATGAGTCACAAAAAAGCAAATCCCCAACACATATTTCCCGTTCAATACTAACTCCACAGCTCCTGGCAGAGACGGAAACCAAGCTGGGAAAATCGGAAGCAGAGGGCTGATAAAGGACAGCATAGTTGACATATAAACAAAGTGCACTGCAAAAAGTCTGCAGTGTAACCAGGTAAAACACCCCTGAAAGAATGCTATCTCTACTGTGGTTAAAAGTACCCCTGAGATTGCATTGTTAAGGGCCTCAATACATCGTTTCTTAACCGGGTTTTTGACTGGGAGAACCTTCATGACTTGCTCGGTCACATCACGGAAGTTTGATGTAAGAAGGTAGTATAGAACTCCGAAAAAAACAGTTGATTGCAGGAAAAATTGCATTAGTCCTGCAATTCCTGAGACCATTATATGGCTTATATAGAGTATAAAATGAGCACTACTGTCTAATATGAACTTGCTACTTGCCAATATTCGGAACGACAGGCTCATTCCTTGAGTCGCGAAGCATTTTGCTTTGTCAAGAACTGGTTTTTCCATTAGATTTTTTAGTCGAAAGGTATACTTTGTTTCTGAAGTGTTTTCAGGAAAATCGTTGTAAGGAGTGATCACAAATTGCTTGACTATCCCAATGAGTTCGGATAAGTTGTACTTGTCTGCAAAAAAGTCTATTTGGTGTAATAATGTCTCGTAGCATTCGGTTGTGTACCAGTCCATCAGTTCCATAGCCTCATCTTCACTGATCCATTTTTTGATTCCAACCTTTTTAGTGAAATTGTTGTACTGAATGTGAGATTTTAAGGACATTATCGCGTCTTTTCCTTCAGAACCGATATTGTAAGAGAAGAAGACTAAACCGGAAAGACTTCCTATGATCATTCCGACAATTAACCCGACTGCAAGGATGGTTTTAAGCCTGGACAGGATCCACTGACTTAAAATTTCACCAATCTTATTCAGAGTTAATCTGTTCTTTCTTCTCCTTATCCGAAAACTGTCACTTCTCAATGTCGAAACTGCTGATATAGTTGAAGGGAACAAGTTCGAGCTAAACATGAACCCGAATCCTAACAGAGTTACAGCCCCAAATCTTCCAATCTGTTCATAAGCAAAAACAAAGAGACTAAAAGAAACAAGCCTTCGAACCAATCTTAAGAACCCGTTTTTTTCAGGCCTTACTTCTTCCAACTTCTCCCCATAGACAACCCAAGAAAACACATCGCGAGCATCTATAAGAGTATCAGCAAATGCCCTTAAAATCGCGACAGGAACTGCCAAGAAAGCACTAGTTAGTCCTTGTCTAAGTGGCTCAGACCAGAACTCGACAAGTGCATCTTGGATTCCTCTTAGAGGGATTGAGCATAGAACTGCCCATAGAATCGGACGAAGATATTCCTCGAGTAATTGCCAAATTCCGTAGAGTGACACTATGACAACTGCTAGCCCTGCTTGAGCTAAGGTCACATAGGCTGCTATCCACATCGAAGAATTATGACTAGGAGAAACGTTCTCATTAGAGTCTATCGTTCCAATTTCCGAGCTTTCTGGTATACTTGTGGCATCGCCTTGTATGGAACTACACGCTGAACTGTAAAGCGATGAAATGACGGTTTCCTCTAGTAGAGATTGGACTTGTGTTCCGAGTCTTTGTTCTTGAGGCGATATATGTGGGTGTCTGAAAGAAGCAGTACGAAACATTGTCTGCCTTGGAAGAGTCGGAGAGGTGGCTGAATCAAGGTTCGCATTGAAGTGAGGATCATGGTCCAGTGATAAAGAGCGCAACCCTCCGCGTATCTGCGAGGCATCATTATCGAGTAACTGTTAGTCGACTCCAAACTATTTTTTTTCTGTTATTCTAGCTCGTAGAATACTTGGAGCACAAATTCTTACACGAGACTAAATGTAAGCGGCTTTTCTTTGACTTGGCCACAAGTCTTGAACTCATGACCTGACTTCAAAATCCATATAACCAAACCAACCTAAAATCATTCTAATAAAGTGAATGTCATAAACCAAAATAACCCGACGACCCCGCTTTAGATGGCACTCAATCAACACATATCATTAGATTAGTCAATTAGTTATGACACGAGTTAAAATCCGTCAGCATAGTCATTGATGAGTTATAAGCTAAATTAGCAGGTAAAGTCTTTGACTTGTAATACTCATGACTTGACTTCAAAACCCGTGAGTACAAAAACCAGTGTTTTACTTTTCAAACAAACAAATCAAAAGAAAAGAGATACAAAATCACTTGTGGCTGTACCTCAGAGGATGTACTTTGCCATGCTGCTTGTGGCACTTCAGCAAGACTACCACTACCAACTTCTGTCACTAAGAAAGGATCAGGCCTAGGCATCCGAAACGACGCAGAGCGAAACATCTCTTTCCAAGGTACAGTACCTTTATCACTTGTAGAGCAACTGGCTGAACACATTTTTAGATTTGTCTGTGGAATCTGATGAAATTTACTAGAGATAATGTGTGTATATATACATACATATACAGTGGAGAACCTTGGTTATGCAGGCCTCTGCTAGTTTTTCATAATACAATGTATAATTATCAATCGGTCGGTCCCCCTTGACTCAGTGATTAAATCTTAGTCCCTATTCTTTTCCATTGAAAGGAGTTGAAGTGAACTGAACTGAATTTATTAAAGCTGAAGTACGAGTTAATTTGTAAAGATATAAGTTGAACTGAACAGAATGAAGCTGAATTAAACTGAATAGAGCGAATCTGAACTGATATGAGATGTAATTAAGGGAGAAAAAACATGACCTTAGATATTCATCCACAAAAACAATAGTTTAAATTTCGGTCCCCTATGTAGTTTATTCCAAGATCTGCCATTGTCTAGAATGTGACAAAATTATGTCAATATAAATTGATGATATTTGCACCATTTAATTTATTGGAGTTTATATATAGTATAATGAAAATCTTATGTCAGATCAGGTAGTTCATTCTTGATTGCATGCAAGTGATGCAACTATGTGTTTCACTAGTTTTTTTTATGGTTCAGGGTAATTTAAAAATTACTCCATTTTAAAATTAAATTTTTTAAAGTTATTCCCTTATTAAAGAACATCAAAAATTACTCCCTTAAAATGCACTTTTATAAATTATTGTTTCAAAACTCTTATTTAGGTGACTTATTCTGTCTATTTTTGAACTTATTCTCCAATTTGTACTTTTCAAAGTATAAATTGGCTAAGTCAGAACCGGAATAAGTTCATAAACATACATAATAAGTGACTTAAATTGGAGTTTTGAAGCAATTTTTAATAAAATTGTATTTTAAGGTATTAATTTTTGAATTTTTTTTTTATGAAAGAGTAATTTTAAAAAACTGAATTTTAAAATAAAATAATTTTTAATTTACTCTTTCATGTATGACATATTCATGCTACAGAACTATGCATTACTTAATTTAATCAGCATGCAAAGATAATACCTCCACCACGAGGCTATTGCATGCAACAATCTTACACTTATGGTATGCATTATCATGTAACACATACATGACATAAAAACACCAATTGTCATGCAGGAATGTTGTATCCTTAGTTTTATATATGACAAGATCGATTCTAATATTTGTCATCATCGATAAAGTTTCATCCTCTAAAAAAAAAAAAAAAACTGTTGTTGTCTATCCATGCAACTTTAGAACATGAAAATTCTACGCAACTTCCATCATAGTAGTTTAAAATTTCTGGATACCTGCTTTACTTTTAATTATACTTCTTTTTGTAACATGCTTTTGTTTCATGTTATCATCTCTTGTACTTCCTAATTCACGTATATTTGTTTATCTTTGATTAAAATACTTCTCGTAAAGAATTAAAAAAAGTAATAATTGAATGGGTCAGTTTTAGGTATTTGGTCACCCTTATACACAACAACGCGACAGTCGGGTCATTTAGATTACGTCAATTTTGTTAGGTCTAGCTGTGATAGTTGAAAACCTGGCCTTTACACAACAATGCAAGATTTGAGAGTTTTTTGTTACAAATTTCGATTTTTTTTTTTCTTGTTCACCTTATTATTACTTCCATCAGTTCATCCCTTTATCTACTATTATTGATCTCGTCATTGCTAAAATGCAAAAGTCGCACCCAAAAAAAAAAAAAAAAGCTCGATGGTCACATTTTCAAACGACATAGCAAAGCGTTGGGACATGTTCGACCTAACAAAATCGAAAAAAAAAAAACAATACAAGTAATATGATCAATTTAATCAAAGATGACAATTGTTGATCCTTTTGCGAAGGCAAGCATAGGCACACAACCGGTAGCCAACCGCCATGGCTAGAAGTATCCATACTTCTTGCAAGCCACCGTCTAAGTTCACAGTGTCGAACGAGGGTGAGCTCTGCAAAGGCCGACATCCTCCTTTGCTTTCACAATCGTATAATTGGTCTCCGGTATACTGCACTTTTAGAAGTAATCTGAAGCCATAGTACATGAAGGATATGTACTTCATCCATCTCATGAACTTTGGGATATGCTGTTTACAAAAGAAATAAATATAGCTTTAGCGGAAATTCTCATTTCAGATAAATGTAACCAGTTTATGATACAATGTAAACATTTCCTGATAAAAAGTTACCATCAGTTTATTGTTAGAAACTGTCGCTTTAGAAGTTAAGTAGAATATGTTGGACAATTGATATGTGCTAATCTAGAGTATTTAGTCGAGGTTGCAACCGTCCTTGTTAGCCCCTACTTCCGTTACAGAGTAGAATTATTACGATTTTAGGCACTCGAAGCTACATTACCTGAACGTAATATCCTCCGGTTAGAAGAAACAACATGAGTATTAACGAAGCAATCATTCCCGATCTCTTAATACTCAAAACAGCAGCTCCAAATAACTCTCCAGCTCCCTAATTAAGTCGAGTACTCGAGTTAATTCCAAAACACAAAAATATCGGATTAGTTTTTTATCGTAAGGGGTGAAGCTAAGCTAAGAAGCGTGCTTACTTGGCTTGTAATGGCGATGATTAGTGTAGCGAAAAGAGTTAGGAAGAAGCACTCGACGGTTCTTTTAAAATCGGCCATGAAGTATATGATAGCCATGAAGAGTGTAGGGTAGAGAATGTGAGCTAACATGTCACTTAATGTGCTACATACATAGTAGACACTTAGTCTGTACATGTCTGCTTTTCTTTCTTTCACTAAGTATATCTTCTCGAAGGGGAATACGTATACTGCTCCGAAGATCGACGAGGATGTCCAAAATATGCAGATGTAGAACATCAATCCTATCTGAAATCAGAAACAGTTCATTTTAAGATGAAATATTCGTATTCTGAGCAAACTTTTTTACTATTTATAGTAGGTCGCTGTCGGACAACGGCTTCTTTTGATTTGGACCCATTTTTCTTAATTAGTTTGGGTTTCAACCCCATTTAAGCAAAAAATTTGGTTTTGGATGTTACTCAGTCTCGACTACATGTGTAAGTTTGAGTACACCAAAAATGAAATTGTCGAGATAACTACTGGCCTTAAAGTTGCCCTTGTAACTAGCTCCCTTTGCTGTCAATGAATTAAAAGGTAAAAAATCTGTGATGCAAGATATACCTGGTCTCGGAGCTGAGCCTCGGTTCCATTCTTGGATTTCCACCAAAGAAGACCTAACAACAACGCGACTCCTAAAGACTGAAGTAACCTGAGCTTATCAAAATAATCCCTCCATCGCTCTTTAAATGTTCTTTTGAACAAGATACAGAACTGATCACTCCAAGTCATAGACCAATCCTTTTTAACTTGAATCGCTAAATGGAGATGCTCAGGTATGTTCGTGCATCGATGAATCTCCTTCTCCTTTGGCTCCAGCTGAATTTTGTACTTAAGTTGTATGTACTATCCAGCAATGCCGAAAAAAAGACAAATCATTTTACGATTTAGAATGTAAATATATTTCAATAATCGATGTAAAGTTTGAGGATTGAGTTTGTACTTTGAGAACGTCCTTCTCGGAAGCAGGGGAGCCGTTGCTTCTCTTGCAGTCGTCAGGGATACTAATGTCATTGATTTGTCCGGTTGCCAAATCTAGTAAGAACTCGGCTGGGTTCATTGGTATCTCGGGATTAAACCTTAAGGACGAGAAGTAAGTCATTGCCTCCCTTGCCTTGCCATAGTATACTGGTAGCCCTTCTGATATCAGCAGGATTTTATCAAACATGTGAAACATTCTGCTTGAAGGTTGGTGAATTGTCGTGATTATCGTTCTTCCTGCCTGTATAATTTCATTAATGCCATGTAAATTTCAGTAAAAAGCAGACGAACAAATTCAAGCATCAGTACTACTTAGTATAAATGTCATAACATGATCAGAGCAGGTTTAAGCAAATGTTGTTTTACATAGTTAGATTGGCCTAAACCGAAAGCTTTCGGGCTGATTACACCTGCGAATGTGAGCGTCATATACAGACTGGTGGAATGGATCAGGCGATATCTGTGATGGCGCAAACTGGACTGGCAGAGTTGATCGATTTTAATCCTATTCGCCCGACTGATGTGAAACTTCCTGCAGGAGGATGTTTCGTCATTGCGCATTCACTGGCAGAATCCGAGAAAGCTGTCACCGCTGCCACAAAGTATAACTATCGTGTTGTCGAGTGCAGACTTGCTGCAATTGTTATGGGTATTAAGCTTGGGATGAACCTAAGTGATGCAATCTCGAAGGTCAAAACTCTTTCGGATGTTGAAGGCCTCTGTCTGTCTTTTGCTGCAACTCGCGACTCTACTGATCCTGTCCTAGATGTAAAGGAGCACTTGAAAGAGAAACCGTTTACAGCTGAGGATATAGAGACGGTTACTAAACACAGTCTAGAGTCTATTTTCAGTAGCTCTCCCACTTCTTTGGACGTATTGAATGTGGCCAAACATTATATATAAGCTGCATCAGAGAGCTGTTCATGTATATTCCGAAGCCAAAAGGGTACACACGTTCAAGGATACAGTCGTCTAATTTAAGCGAAGAGAATATGCTAAAGAAACTTGGCAACCTTATGAATGACAGCCATCACAGCTGCAGTGTTCTGTATGAATGCAGTTGTCCTGTTGGAAGAGCTTGTCGAAATTTCTCGTGAAAAAGGGGCTCTAGGGGTTAGGCTCACGGGTGCTGGATGGGGTGGGTGCAAGGTATCGTTAGTAAAAGAAAGCTTAGTGTCTCAATTTATACTTGATCTAGGATTGACAAAGGTGTGATCAATAAAAACGATCTTGGCCTCTATGTTTTTGCTTCGAAACATCTTCCGGTGCAGCCATCTTCATGTTTTAGTATTAAGTTTTTTCCGTAGATTATATTTCCTAGTTTAGATATAATAATCTAGATTGTACTATAAAAACGAGGTTCATGTATTGTTAACGCTTTTAATTGATTTGAATTCAAATGAATGGAGAGATTAATTTTCAGTTGATTTTCGGTAAGAAGTAGAACCTTAGCTAGGCCTTGAAGAATCTGAACAAGTCGATTGGCTGAAGTCGAGTCTAGGCCAGAAGTAGGTTCGTCGAGTAACAATAGAGAAGGTTCAACCAAGATCTCATTACCAATGCTAGTTCTTTTTCTTTCCCCACCTGATATTCCTCGTATAAACCCTCCTCCAACTCTTGTGTGACGGCATCTGTCATAAATCATGAAGGACACATCAGTAAAGACATCTTAATCTGACAGCCATTTTCCTGAATTGAGCTTGTATCAGATTTGTTATTAAGCTTAAACCAGGAAAACCTTTCGAGCCCAAGCTCATCGATAATCATTACAACCCGCTGGTATTTCTGTTTCATGCTTATGCTGTTCGGTAGCCTTAAGTATGCAGCGAAAACCAGTGTTTCCTCTACTGTCAGCTGCGGAAATAGCACATCATCTTGAGTCACAAACCCAATCCTGTTAAAAGAAAATTTCAGAAAACAAACCTACATTAACCGATTCTTGGTAAATAATAATACTAATGTTTCTGATCGTAATTGTAGATTTGTAGGGTCGTTAATTATCGAACCTCCTCTTAAGAGCAGCACTGTAAGGAATGTTTTTATAAGTGACAGTTCCTGTGACATTGTCCTGCAATCTTCCACCAATAATCTTCAGTAAGGTAGTTTTTCCGCTACCAGAAGGGCCCATAAGCGCGAGGATTTCACCAGGGCCAACGCTTCCTGTAATACCCTTCAATATATGCTTATAATGACCATTACTCTCGGTGTTGAGTTGTGACACCTTTGACACTACTGCCCTTACCGGGTTTCCTGTCGAATCCCAACTGTTTCTCACCTTGTACTGAATATCTTCAAACTAAACAGAAACATATGTACAGCATTACAGATACATTAATGATGAGTGAGTATAAACTAAACAGAAATAAATGAATGAGCTTAGCACCTTAAGAAATATGGGAAGCGGGCGTTCAATTGAAGGCGATGGATCATCGACGACAATATTGATTTCCGAACTCCTGTTCCTAAGGTAGGCTTGAGACATAAACTCGATATTATGACCAAAGCCATTACTTCCTGCAATATGCATTGATCCCATTTTTACTGGCGAAATATCCTCAATATCGTCCTGATCTCGACTAATCTCCATTATAAGTTAATGAACAAAGGATTTAACTCTAAAACACGAATAGTTATATGATCATTAATATTAGCAGGGCATTTACAAAAACCCAAAAAGTTTTAAGTGAACTGCAATCAACCAGAAATTGTACTGTCTTATATCTATAATAATGTTGGTTGTTGGACTTCATCCTTTTCATGCCTAAATCTTACTGATTTATGAGGATAAATATCATTAATCAAGAAAGAATGCCAAGAACATGACTTGAGATTTTCCGTTTTCGAGGCAAACGAAAATTCAACTAACATTGGATAACGCAGGGCATTTCTAACTCCCTGAAGATGCTGAAGCATGCAAGAGCATGTAGAAAATACTCCCTCCGTCCCAAACATTTTTTACTTCTTTATTCTTTGAGACGGGTATTTTAATCAAAGATAAACAAATAATTGGGACGATGTAAAGCAATTAGGCAAAGCAGCATAAGTGCATAACTCTTGAAAAATCCCCGCATTAATAAAAGATGAGAGAGTTTACCACTTTATAAGCTGAGGGGCTACTCCTCTATTGTCAATTGGTTTTTGAATGAAACCTCTTTTGACTCTTTTGGCATATGAAGCAGACTCTCTCTCTCTTCCATTTGGGTGTGACCCAGACCCGTTTGCATGATTTAACAATAACAATAATGAAATTATTGTGACCCTCAATTCGCGGAATCCCAGACCCGTTTGCATGATTTAGATACAATTCGCGAAAATCCTAAAGACATTGGAGACTTGGAGTGCTGTTGTACTGGCTTATAAGAAAAATTCTGACCTTTTCCATGAAACGGAAAATTTTAAAATCGTTTAGAACAAGCTTAAAACTTAACGGAAACATTTCATCAGAAAATTCACTTGAACTATATAACATGTGTCTAGAAGGATTAGAATTAGTCCATATGGAACAATTCATAAATTTGTTCATTCGCTTACTCGTTTTCTTTTATTCAATCATGTCTAGAGACATTTTAAATTAGCTACGAGTATGAATTAAGACGCAACACTAATTATTCTATCGAATAATAATTTTACAAACGATGAAGCACTAAATTAACTCCAAACTCAGGACGCAATGTGCCACGACTAATTGTAGGAGCATGAACATACGATGGTGAGAGTTGGAAACGAAAGCGTTGTAGTATCATTGACAATCCTAATTTAACTTCCACCATGGCAAAATTGGACCCGACACAAATGCGAGGGCCCCATCCAAACGAGAAAAAACAGACATTTCCTCCGGTGGCTTTTAACATTCCGTTAGAAAATCTGTCGGGATTAAATTCTTTGGCATCAGGACCCCAAAATCTCTCGTCGTGTTGAACAGACAAGAGGAGTGCTTGAAATTGTACACCGGATGGTATTACTTTTCCATCAATTGTGAGATCATGGCTAGCTTTTCGAATAAGAGTCGGTGCGGGTGGATACAACCGTAGAACTTCTTGCAGTATCATATTTACCTGGAAAGGGAAAAATATCATTAATAAAACGTCAAACGGCTAGGTTAGTTTATAGTTGTGGGTGAGGTTAGAGGTGGCAATCAGGGTCACTCGGGTCGGTTACGGATCATGTCATATCGGGTTCAGGTTGTCTCGGGTTAGTGACAGGTTCGGGTCGGTTCACGTCGGGTTGGGTCATCAACGGGTGGCAAGTCGGGTCAGGTCGTTAGCATGTTAGTATCGGGTCAGGTCGTTAGCATGTTAGTATCGGGTCAGGTTATCAGCCTATATTTTCACTCATGTATTTAGTTTTAGATGAGTTAATTTATGTTTAAACAACGTGTAAGTGTATTAATTGTAGTTTTTAGTAAAAATAATTAAGATTATTGTGAATTTGGTTTTAATTACACTATTAATAAACTAATTTATTAGCAGGTTAGCTATCGGGTTGAGTCAATATCGGGTCACGGACCGGGTCGGTTCAAGTCGGGTTCGGGTTGGAAAAAATAAGGATGTTATCGGTTAACAAGTCGGGTTGGATTGGGTCGAGTCGATGGATTTCCCTAATTTTCGAGTTATGTACCTTTTAATTAAAAATAAATAATGAGACGAATAAAGTAATTATGTACCTTTTTAAGACGGTCTAAGCCATCAAAGCCGGGTGTATTATGACCGAAAGTGCTAAGAATTTCTTGTCGTGCTTGTTCTTGCCAATCTTGATGTTTACTCAGTAAAATCAGAGTCCATGCTAATAATGCTGAAGTAGTATCTTGTCCAGCAATATAGAATATTTTGCATTCTTCAATTACTTCTTGTAAACTCAATTTTATGTTAACGTGTTTACCATTATTATGGCCTTGTTGATGATGTTGTTGGTCTCCTATACTTGTTTTTAGTAAATGATCTAGCAAGTCATCTTTGGCTTTTTCTCCTGCATGCATTGACTTTTGTCTCCTTAAAATCATGTCTTTTAGTATGCCTTCTAGTTCTCTTAATATTTCTGTGGCCCTCTTGTTCCTTTTGGTAGGTAGATACCTAAAATGTACACCTTTTAGTCATTCGTAATAAACTTGTAATTGGTTAAATATTACTTATATGAATAGATAAAATAAAAATAAGAGTACTTAGGAATAACAAATGACTTATCTTTATCTGCCCATGTTGATAATATTTGATTGTTCACAAGATTATAACGGATATACTCGTCACAAACAAGAATATGTGAATTAGATATATCATCTCATATAAGAATTTGTATGATCTTTTCGGCCAATATATGATGTTGGTAAACGTGTTAAAAGCTGACCGACCTCAAAACCGACCATAACCTGACCCGAATATACCTTGAAATACCCCTTTTTTTTTCCAACCGCAACCTAAAAGTGACATGAACCTGAAATGACTCATAAATAGCGGGTAGATGGTAGACCCGTACTCGTTTACCCAATCCAGAACACAGCCGACACGTATTTGACCCTTTTTTAAATCCTAATTTGACCAAAAATTCTTTAGACAGAGCTCGTATTTTACCAAACCCGAAAAACACCCGGTCGTATTTTAGCCAAGCCTATATTTACTCGACATGCAACCCACCCGATTGACAAACCTACATGTAGGACATATCGTTATTGGGTGGCGTTCTATCATTATATCCTAAGAGAAAGAAAAGTACCTCGTTCCAGGAATATAAACCGATTTTAAGGAGTTAGTAATGATCAACATGTAATCTCGTAACAACTCAAAAACTCTTCGACCTTCTTGAAAACTGCTCCCAAATGCCGTCCGTGAGATTGCGTCGGCGGCAACATCATGTAGATACGACCACATTTCAATTTCTTGTGATCCGGTTTTACATGTTTTTTTCTCTAATTCTTGAATCATAGCATTATAACTCTCATAAAATGCTGGTACCAGATCCTAATAGTTCAAATAAAACACAATTACTAATCAATTGTACAATATTTTACATCCACAAGTAGACCTGTACTCGGGCCGGGCTCGGGCCGGGCCGGGTTCTACTAGTCTGACCCGAGCCAGGCCAGGGCGAAGGGGCAGGCTTGTCCGGGCCGGGCCGGGCTGGGATACACTTGACCAGGGCCAGGGCCCGAGGAGGGCTGGGGGCGGGCCGAGCTGGCGGGCCTAACCTATTTTTATTTTTTTCCCTAAAAAGGACGGGCTAGGGCGGGCCGGGCTAGGAA
>JAOWBH010030172.1:0-15761 GCA_028566215.1 Silene coronaria
ATGTATACCAGGTAAGCCACCCGAGGGCGACAGGCTCGAAGTCTGTTAGGCATGGACTCATGCCAAGAATGCTCCACAAGATTTGCTCTTGAGGAGGCTTGAATCTGGGTCTCCTGGGAGTTTCACCAAGTTTTAACCACTAGAGTCCACCTTTGTGGGCAAACGGTTTATATATTGAGGTCTTCATTTTTAAATCATTCATGAATAAACAATGGATACGCTCCGAAGGTGCTATTGGTGTTTTAAAGTAGTAAGGAGTATCGACACTAGGTATTTAGGGAACATGATCAGCATGCTCATGGCAAGTTGATTCATGTGGTTGTCCTTCTTATTGAAACCATTTTGCATCTTTCTACTCTCCTGAGAGCACATTGCCTCTTTCGGAGCTAATGAGATGTGCAGTAGACATTTGGCAATTGACCCACCCATTAACCTAAACCATAGACAAGAAGCGTCGTTAATGATGTCAACAACTCATTGGTTTTGTTACAACAAAAAACAATTGTGCCACTTAGAGTAAATATTACAAAAAACAAGTTGTGTTGTTGATGCTATTTGTCATTTTGTTCTTAGAAACTTCATAATAAACCCATTAAAGTCAAAATAGCTGTGTAATTTGTTTTGGCTTTTGTCAGGAGCTACGGCTTCAAAGGCTCCAAGATCGACTGCAAGTACCTTTCGACGAAAATCGGCCGGATCACCAAGTATGGTCCTCTTTTTGAAGTGTGTGTTTGTAACTTTGTATTTGTGGTCTATATGTATTTTTTAGATGGTGTTGTCTGTTTCATGTGGCACAAAATCGTGAAGATATCCAACCACTGCATTATACTCTTGAAAGGACACATTAAGAAAGAAGATGTAGTTGATCACTTGCATGGCATGGAGGGTACTTCTCCCATTGCCGATTAGGAATGGGAAGAAACATCTTTCGGTTTCAGAAATTGAAAATACGCCAGTGTTGTGCAGAGTCTTAATTGATGCTTCCAATGCCAACCACTTTGCGCCTTTTGATGCAGGAGGCTCTGAGAGCATTGTGGTATACTTCATTTCCAAGTGTTCCTCTCAGTGGTATGATCTCGGAGCAATGGAAAGATATGGGCTGGCAGGGTCCGAATCCATCTACAGACTTCAGGTACATTTATCTCTCTACCTAATTATTTTGGAAGACTTGTGATTTGTAGTAACCGTAGACCACGTCACCCCACTGATGGCTGCATTTTTCATTTATAGGAATTTGTTTGATGGATCGATAATGTTGGTGAAAAAGATAACATCTTTATTACGAAGTACTAATTTTCTGTATTTGAAGGTCTTTTGGCATTAGATCTAGCTGCTTCACTTCACTAAAGAATTTATAATTGCTAATCAATTTTAAGTTGTTTATTATCTTTACGCGACACCTTATTCTCAATAACAGAAATAGACGAAAAACGAATGACGATTCACTACTTCATGAAAAAGAAGAGCCAATTTTTTTTTAACTAACTTCATTTAGTCCATTATATCCCAAAACCAATCGTGTATACTATATTCTGGACTCGTTGGAATAGAATAACTAATGTTTTTTTTCGTTGGGGTAAATAATTTGATTAAAGTAAAATATTGCCTGACTAATATGTAGACCCTTTTATTTTTTAGAGAAAGAGACCAAATAGTTTCCATAGTTGAATTAAATATTCTCGTCTTAATTATAATGTAAACGATGTTACTCCTTATCTACCTTGCAACTATTGTCACCAGGGGATGCGGTTTCATTTCACTGGAAACACTGCTCTTTTTTGGACGAACATATCCTGTAGGCTTTCTGCTCCTTAAGTCCTTAACATCGTTTTATATTGACTGCAATTGTTGAATACAGTTGCTTGGATTACTTCAGTTTATGGTTTACGCACTACATGTCGTAAGTGTCTGCTTGTGAATGCAGGTTTCTTTTCATAGGTTACTGTTCAAGGAAGATGGAGATCGAGCAACGTGGGAATACCCATTTGCTGTTGCTGGGATCAATATAACATTTATGCTTATTCAGATGTTGGACCTATTTTCAGGTTTGTTTCTGCCATGGATGTTTTTCGATTTTCTTTGGCACTGAATTTTCAAGTGTTGTAGGCTTTATTTGACAGTGCTTTCGACATTCTGAGATGCCATTGGAAGGCATTTGGCCACCTTGACTTGTCAGTGTTCCTTTGCCATTGCCTTTTATTTAGTAACAATTGGTGCACATTATGGCAGGAACACTGCGGTCAGTATTCAGTAGAAAATGTATTTCATGTATTTCTTGTCACTTGAAGTAATAAAACATGTTACTAACTGACTGTATAACTGATTCCAGATAAGCCCAAATGTAGACCAGGCATAAATTTTGTCAAAATGCTTGGGGGTGAGTTACCTCCATATATCAGAAGTTCAGTAGAACAGTCTAAGTTCTGCTGTTCTTGCCTCAAAAATTAATTTGATTTGGTATGACTGATTGCAGAAGATGAAGAGTCGTTCGATGTTCTATTTTGCATCGCATTTGAGATGATGGACGCTCAGTGGCTGGCTATGCATGCTTCTTATATGCAGTTCAATGTACTTGAGTCCTACTCCTTAAACTTTGTTTTTGCTAATAAAAGCCCGACCCTCTGTTAGAAATGGCAAAACTTACCGACATGAATAAACTGATTAGATTTAGACAGACCTGAATCTGAAGTACGCACGCACTGAACAACTCAAAGTAGACAGAAACCAAATTGACTTGATCCAAAAAGTACTCAATCCCAATTGTGTAATAAAAAAATAGGTAACCTAAGTTATCGACTACGGAGTACAGTAGTAAACAATAAAAACATCAATAGCCATGAGTCATGACCCAGGTTGACTGAATTTAGGCAATTTAGGCCTTATTAACCTTGCTCATGAATGATCTATTGACCCATCCAAACCAGGCCATATCGGAGATGTCTTAGGGCACAGCGCAACCAATAGTAACATGCCCAATGACTATGTTAGTTCTACACTTTGTTCCTACAATCATTCCATCTCTGACATTCTGAAAGCTGCTCTTTTGTCCAGGAGGTGCTTCAAGCAACGCGTACACAGTTGGAAAGAGAGTTGTCTCTGGATGATGTTCATAGAATACAAGATCTACCAGCTTACAACCTCTTATATAAATAGGCATTTAGAATCTTCTTGGCGGAATTGGACATCATTCAATGAGCAAGGTATTAAAAACTCTTCGGGTTCAATTGACTGAAAATTCGCTAGCTCTTTTTGAGCCAGGCAGACTAGTGTTCATGAGTAACACGTTGATAATTTGTTTATCTTGTGAACACAATCCTGGCATAGATCCGAAGACAACTTTTGTCTTTTCAACGTAGGTATTAGACTGGCCATGTTGAGCCCTTATACTCCACCCCCAACAGAAGCCTTTAGTGCACTAGGCTGTTGTGTAAACGCACAAGTTTGATGTTGTTATATGTATACTTCTTTTTTCTGGTAAAGTGATTCTGAATCAAACTAGTGGTTTAATACCATTCGTAGAGAAGCACCCTCTGTAGTTACCTGCGCACGCATAACAGAGAACTGGTTTGCGGCTCACTAAGGTAACTGATGCTCTGAAGTGTGTTAATGGATTGCAAGTACCAGTTGGAAATATGCTAAGCACTATTTGACGTCTTCTCTTGTCTTTCTGTATTTTGTCAGACAAAATGTTTGTCAATTATTCGTTTCACTGTGAAATGAGTCGAGGCACGATGCATGAATATACTATCACTTGATAACTTTACCACCTAAGCCAAGATGGTAGCTTTTGGACCTATGGTCGGACATGGTAGTATAGTGAATATTTAAATTAGAAATAGCGAAGAAAAAATTGTTGGGACTTTTTACACTTCGTAGACTATAGACCGATGAATAAGAAATACAAAGATACTTCGTATAAACAGAAGACGATATTTAACCAATTTAACTGTGGATTTGAAATTTAGTAATGTAACGCCCAGGCACAGATCGGAGATTTTATTCAGTCCAAAGTCCAAACTAAGTTGATTTAGAATTAAGAACATGTCTAACCACTTGTTCCAACTCCATAAACGAGGGTCCACAAGGGTATGATGTTGCCTCTACTGCCATTCTCTTCCACTGAATTGCCCTTTCCTTCATTCCTTTACCCTTATCTCCTCCCATCACTTCATTCACTAACTCCGCCACTTGATCCCTCTTAACATCGGCATCAATCTCGACCCCAACCCCCCATTTTTTGCAAGACAGCCAGCAGTTAGTCGGCTGATCCGCAAAGAAAGGCCAGCAAATCATTGGCACTCCATTACTTATGCTATCAAGTACCGAGTTCCACCCACAATGGGTCAGAAACCCGCCTATAGACGGGTGACTCAGAACAGCTTTCTGGTCACACCAACTAGCAAGAAATCCTCTTTGTTCTATAACTTGAACAAATTCTTGTGGCAGAATAGCATCTTCACCAATGAAGAGATCAGGTCTAATTACCCAAAGAAAGCTCTGTCCACTATTTGCTAGTCCCCGAGCCATTTCAACGATATTTTTCTGATCCATAACAGTAATGCTACCAAAATTTACGTACAGAACAGAATTGGGATCTTTTAAATCCAGCCATTCGAGACACTTGGAATCTTCTTTCCACAAGTTCGACCCAATAGAAGTTGCCTCTGCTTGGTCGAAATTATCTCCTAGGAGTTGGAGCGGACCAATTGAGCAGACAGTCGAGTGAACCATTTTGGAAATAGCCTGCACAATGTCCTGCTCGAGTGCATCCATTGTGTGGAAAATTATGGGGGAACCTGAATTGCAAACTTTGTCGACTCTGTGCATTAACATATTGAGGAGTGTATCGTCTTTGTTTGTTGTCCTAACAAAGCTAGGTAGATCTTTTAATCTTATACCTTCCATGGCTGGTATCCCATCTATAACTCTTTCTAGGTATCCATTTGTTAGATCCCCGGTATCTGCCAAATAACAAACATTTGATAAATAATAACTTGAAAGTGTAAAGAATTTAATGCATTGTACGGTGTCATTTAAGATCGTTGTAGGAGAAAAATGTTGAAAACTAGATTTGTTTTTCCACTTATTAGCTCGACTGGACATGGTAATTTACCAAGCTGAACTCGAGCGCGAGCCAAGCTGGCACAAGACGAGCATTGACAGAGCTTTAACTAAGTCAAGCTTGATACTCCAAATAATATGAGTGAACCATTCCATGTGATAAAAGTGGGACAACCATTCCTTCTTATTTGGTAATACTCCAAATTTTATGAGTGAACCAAAAATCAACAGCTGAAGCATGAGAAAAGTAGGATATGATTTTGAAAGCGATTCAGGTAAATTATTAGAACTGAGAAAAGCCTATCTTATAATGGGAAAAACGTACCTTTAAGTGGTACAAGGCCATGATGAATCAAACGTTGATAATGAGTATAACCCAAGAAAGAAGCAGCACTTCCAGTCCAAAAAAACACCATTGGAATCCCCATATCAATGGACACTTGTAAACTAAAGCTCATAGAACAATCCGATAGTATGAAGGTCACACCGGCTGAAGAGCTGTCATTGATCTTTTGAATAAGCTCCTTTAAGGGTTTATAACAATGCTTATTAGTGGAGGCACTAAGGGAAGGGATGTCTTGTGTCTTATTAAGGTCGGAAGGCAGAAGGCCATCAGGGATGGAGGTGAACTGGAAGGAAGGAAGGCCGTCGAGAGCATTGGGGCCGCGGGAATGAAGAAGGCGGCGATGGTTGTGGTGGGTGTTGACGAATGTTATGTGGAAATGGAAGTGAGAATGGAGGAGTTTAGCAAGTGCTAGCATTGGAGTAATGTGGCCTTGTGCTGGGTATGGGATGCATACTACATGTGTGCTTTTGGGATCTCTCATTCTTCCTATGTTGTTCACTCTACTTGAATATAATGTAAAGGAGATGAGATTGGAAGTTATGAATATGTGTGATTTTATACATGGATACATAGGCAAATTCTTGTTTCATCTGAAACAAATAAGACGGATTTTTGCGACTATTTTATGGTTATGTCCAGTCCAGGTTGTGTTACAGTTTATCAATCGGTCATAGTTGTTAGCATTGGAGTTAGGAATATGTGGTTTTATACGTGATAAATTTGGAAAGCAATGGCTAACATTAAAATGGAAAGAGGGAGGTGGAAAGTTGTGTACTCTTGTTGCTTCAATTCAATTGAGTGGTAGGTGGGGTTTGCAGAATTGCAGTGACACCCTTGCATGCGTAAGAGAAAATTGGATTTAACTACGTAAAATATCCCCATTTTCTGATAAAAGGTAGTACTTCTGTTAGGAGATGGATTCATCGCCTGTATGACGTGCCAGTACTCAACTACAAAGGGTGCAACGGCGGTGAGTCAGCTAGGCGGCCCATCACGTTGTCCCCGTATTTATTTGTCAAATGCACAATAAACAAGTATGTCAAGGAGCCATTTTTTAGATGAAAGTTACAAGCGCAAATATAACGCCAAACAAACCGCAACATTCTTAAAGGAAGATATTCTTGAATACAGAAGATAGAGTAACCTGTACAAAGATACAATCTACACCCTCTCAGTCTGTTTTATTCCCTTGCTGCACTAATATTCACTATCAACTTATACTAATAGCCTACATTCATTGCGCAAAATACCGAAGGACAAAAAATCTAGACACAGCAAACCTTGTTATAACTTATCTTATAGCCTTGCCTTCCCCTTCCCCTTCCAGTGCAGATGTTTGCACTATTTGTTCCCTAACCACATTTTAACTTGCATACAATCCCATCTAGCAGTAAAACACGACTTGTTTGTCTTTAAAATGTCGCTGAGCGTCTCATTGATGAAGAACATCCCTTGTAGCTGGACCAATATTCAGTAACTAGCTTAGAAAACGAGGAGTTGCTGTGCATCAACTTCGTGGGTTCATCATACTCAATAAGCTCACCTGTGCAGATTAGATGCACCATACTTTAGAATTAGCTTAACTAATTTTTCTGGCAAACACAAGTAGTTTCATTAACAATAAGGCAAATAAATTGATTAAGGGATCACCCGGATAAGAGTAGTTATTAGAGGATAATGGAGGTCAAGGTGAAGAAAAAATAGGTAAAAGGAAATGGTGAAAGGAAGACGAAATGGTGGCGGGGAGTAATACTGTCATATGGTTGTAAAACATTACCCTAAGGAATCTGAGCAACTAGGTAACTAGGTTACTATTACCTTCACATCATCTCTTTCCTCCATCCACCACTACTACAACAGTAAACCCTACTTCCCTTTGTATTTTCTAACACTACGCCATAATGATTACCTCAAACTAAACAAGTGCTAAGAGGACAAAGACACCGAGAAAGGTGAAGCATACCATAAGAAAGGACCATAACCATGTCACTGTCGATAACAGTTGGAATCCTGTGAGCAACTGTTATAACGGTGCATTCAGCAAATTCAACTCGAATGATTTTCTGAAGAATTGCATCAGTTGCAGAATCTATAGAAGCCGTTGCTTCGTCTAAGATCAGAATTTTGTTTCTCTTCAAGAGGACTCTTCCAAGACAGAATAACTGGCGTTGCCCCATGCTCCAGTTTGCACCTTCATCACCAACTATTAAAGATACCAAAACATTCAGTTTGTACCAACTACCAAGTTCACATTTGTCCAATAGAGCAAACAACAACTTAGTCCCAAATAATTTGGGGTCGGAAAACATGAACCACGTGGAAGTTGAAATCGCTTAGATATGAATTAAAAAAAAGTTTAATAAAAACAGAAAGTAAATGAATTAAAATGGAAGTCAATTCAACTAACCTGATGAATCCAGCTGATTTGGTAGGTTACTAATTGTGAGCTTAAGCTGACACTTCTCCAATGCCTGCCAAGAGAAAAAACTTGTAAGATAATCCTTTCGTTAACCACGAGTTAACAGAAAAACTCTCGTAAAGCGGTTTTACACTAACGTATTTTAAACCATCCATTATGGTAGTTAGAAAGATACATTTTTTTTATTAAGTGTTGGTGATGAGCTTAACAGATTTTACCAATTACAAAAAGTTCGTTACGCTTACCTCCCAAATATCAGCATCTGAGTAGAGACCAAGAGGATCTAAGTTGGATCTAATGGTCCCTTGAAAAAGAGTCGGCTCTTGGGGAATGACGCTTAGCTTAGACCGTAAATCTTTGAGCCCAATGGAGCAAATATCAATGTCATCAATGCAAATTGTTCCACTATGTGGCTCTACTAACCGGAACAAAGCACTTATTAGTGTTGTCTTTCCGCTTCCTGTTCTGCCGACTACTCCAACTTTTGCGCCCTCATTGAAAGTGCAAGTGATTCCTTTGAGAACTAGAGGTGCACCCGGCTGGTACTTAACCTGAAATTATTATAAAAAAAATGAATTTGCCGAAGAAAATATGACAGGTTAAAACCTTGACCTGGTATTCACTTTTAACCAACATTTTTGTTAAGTTTACGTAGTTTATAGTCGTAGTACCATGAGATCCTGTAATTCAATCCTGCCTCTTGAAGGCCAATTTGAAAGAGCTATCGTCCCATCGTAAGTAGCTTGACACTCTGGTTCGATGTGCATAAACTGCTTAATCCGTTCAACCGAGATGATATAATTCATAATGTTACAGTACCATTGAACCATGAACACATGAGTAGCCTTCAACGACAGAGCATAAGAAAGTGAGAGACCAACGTATCCTACATAACATCAGTAGAAACAAATGAATATCGAAAAAAGCCACAGTATAATGACTTTTGCAGTTGCAAAATACAATATCAAAGAAAGTATAGAAACTAATCTCTCTGTTATGAAGTCCGGAATAATAAGCATTGGATTTTCAATTGTTTTACAAAATATTTAGTCAAAAATATTATAAAAATTGAACAGTTTTGTTTTGTTGTAAAAAATACTCTCATATAATATAAGTTCAATTATATGATTGTCTTTCATCTGTTTTGAGAGGAGTTTATTTTTACCTGGGGGAACATAGCCATTGGGAAGTAGAATCAGTAGAAAAGCAAATGCAAAAAGTGTAATATTCTCAAGTGCCTCAATTCTTAGCAACAACCATTCCATGGCTGTATTTGAGTAAAAGAAGAGCTTTGCATCAGTGTCAACAACAGTCAGATATTTGTAAAAGAACTGGTCCATCTTTCGAAAGGCCCTGATTGTAATGACTCCCTGTGCTGTTTCTGCTGCATAATTCATAATTGGACCTTTTGTTGTTCCATTTATACGCAATATCTCCCTTGCAGAGGCTATATATCGTTTCTGTGTTATAAAATGCATACATGAGTTGAAAGTCTAAGATACAATTTTGCTTTCAAGAAAAAATGGAGATGATAAATTGTGAACAGCTACCTGAAAGTAATGTGCTATCAGAAAGTTGAAAATTCCTACAATGAGGACCTGCCAGGTGACTACGGCCATCACAACAACAATTCCTACTAGCTCAATGCCACCAGCCAAAAAATGGGAAAGAGCGTATGGAATTTCCAAATCCAATATGCACAAGTCTGATGATGCCTGAAGTGTTAAGCAAAAAGGATTAAGAAGCACAATCTTGTACGAGGTACTCTTACAATGATTTATGGTAAGACAACTTTACTAAGAAATCAAAGTGAGCTCATACTCTTCTAGTAACCGTAATATCGATGTGGTGACTCTTTCAGCTAGTAAGACAGACATACTAAAAAAATGAGGTATTCTAACAACAGAACACTTTCTTGGGTAGTGGGTACACAGAAAGCCACTTGGGATGTTTCTATAGATGGGTTTGGAACCCTAGTAATCGTACGACCCTTTTATATGATCTTTAACAAAAGAGATACCTTAAACTTCAATATTATGCCCTCTATCTCAAAGCAAGGTTCATAGGCCTTACCATGCATTATCCCTCACATAATGGTGAGGCTGAGTGTCTGACCTTACTGTGAGACAGATTGAGTAAAACATTATGAAAAAAACACCTTACCCTAGTCAAAATTCTCCCAACTGGAGTGGAATCAAAGAAGAGCATAGGAGCTCGGAATATCGAGTTCATGAAACCCTCGAAAAATGCTTTAGAGGCTTTCAGGCCAAGATTGACTGTTAATAATGCCCTAATGTGTACAGCCACCAAACCAAGGATGGAGAGCCCTGCGTAAACCCATATTAGGGTGCCACTACTTATCATAGGGATGCCAACGGCGAAGGCCAGCCAATATCTTGAAAGAGCTTGAAAAGCCACAAAAGCGCATTGTGAGATTAAGCTCCAACTGAATACAGCTTTGCCCTTGGACACAGAGAGGTAATCTAAGTATGGTTTGATTCCAACATCTCCTACTTCCTTTTCCTCTTCCTGTGTTAGGTGCATTGGCATGTCTTTCTCTAAATTTTCCATACTCTCATGAAACGACTCAGAAATCACAATCTGTTGAATCAATGTTGGGCCTTCACTTTCCTCAACTTCAGCTCTTGAAGTATCCATTTGGTTTACTGCTTTCGCATGTGCATTCACTAGCTGCTCAAATGTCTTGCCTGCCTCAAGAAGATCCTCATAGCTTCCAGACTGAGTCACTTGCCCCTTGTTCATAACCTAGATAAGCTCAAATAGTTAAAACATCACATACACTATTATGGAAAATTTTATGATTTGGGTTTACAATTGTAAACCATAAGTAGCAATTTTGAGCTTAGATGTAATCAACACATAGTTCCAATATTGTGAATTATGATGGGTTTTCCAAATTCTTATGTGAGACTTAAAATGACGACCTTGAGTTTTAAGTAGTAAGTACTCGGTATAACTCGATATTTAACAATCAGAGTCTTTTGAAAGATGGTTTAATGTCAATATGATGTAAGACAACCCCATTTAACCATCAATCCTGCATACATTTTGATGTTTAAGCTAGCTACTTCTCAAAGCATACATAAAACCTTTGGAGTAATCTCATACGATAAAGGAATCTCAAACAGGACTAGCTGTAAAGATTTAAAAATTTGCATTTGGGGAGAAATGCAACATAACAAGATGATTGTATAAAAGAATTTTACCAAAATTTTGTCAACTTGTGGCAGAAATTCTACTTGATGCGTGACTAAGATAACAGTTTTGTTCTCTAAAGCACCCAAAACACAATCCTGTAGTACAATCAGCAACCAAGTTAGCAAATAAGCTGACGTATATTTTGACATTTAATATATGAAACTGATGCTTACATTAAATAGAGTTGCTGCAGTATGAGCATCAACTGCACTGAAAGGATCGTCAAGTAGATAAATTTCAGCATCACTATAAACAGCTCGAGCCAGCTGAATTCTCTGCTTCTGGCCTCCGCTCAAGTTTATTCCTCTCTGACCAATTTCTGTACGATCACCATGGCTGAAATTTTTTATATCTTTATCCAATGCACATGCTTTAATGGCATTCTCATATCTATCTTTGTCCATGGGCTTTCCATAACATATATTGTCGAGAATTGTCCCGCTCTGTATCCAAGCACTTTGTGACACATAGGCTATGGATCCAAAAACCCCAACCTAAATTCAAATAATTTCATGAGTAGTTACTACACAGTTTAAGAAGTAGTGAAATAACAATAGGGCCTCACCCCAAAATTGATGTAGGATCGGCCAACATGATTCATAATTTTTTTCCGTCAGTAATTTAACAAGATTAGGATACTTACATTGCCAGAAATTTTTGGTATTTCACCAAGTATTGCATATAAAAGAGAGGATTTGCCAGAACCAACAGGGCCACAAACTGCAACTTTGTCCTTCTGCTTCACCTCTAAATCAATGTTGCTCAATGTCAAAATAGCAGATTCTGAGTCCCAACTGAAATTACTTGCAGTAATCTCAACACTGTTCTCTTTGTTGACAAGGTCGGTCCTCCCAATCAAATCAATTTTTACCTCATCAGAAATTAAAACCTTATTGATTCTATTAAATGAGACCATCACTTGGATCATGTATGAGAAAACATTAGGCAACATAACTACTGGCTCCGCTACAACTGACAATGTCGCAAGGATAGTGAACAAAGTCACAGCATCCAATGGAACACTGCTTAGATATGAGCACCCCCAAAATGCAAATGTCGAGATTACTATTGGGGAAAACCAATACAAAGCAGTGCAATTGGCAATATTATGCTGTGTGTCTGTCAACCACTTAAACTCGCTATCCCTAAGAGAATAGATCAGCTTCAAAAAATGATCTTCCCAAGATTGTAGCTTTATAATTTTCATACTATTAAGGATTTCCGAGGTTGATCTCAATCTCTTATCTTGGGCCTCCATGGATTTAGCCCGGCATTCTTGTAGCCTTTTGGCAAAAGGAGTATTCAAAAGACCACAAATGAAGAGTGGTACAAAGGCAGGTAAGGCGCCAAGACCCACCACGCCAATTAGAACTCCTATGGCTATGATAAGCTGCAATGGAAGACTCCAGGCCAAATGAAACCACCACGCCAGCTCACCCGTACGATAAGCATCAACCATTATGTAGTTGACTATCTCGCCAGTGGAATGCATCCTTCTTGCAGTAGAAGAAAGCTTCAGAAGTTTATTGTACACAGCAACCATCAGAGCAGACCGTATTCTTAAACCAGATCGTTTTGCATAGTAAGTCCATTGCCTTTGAGTCAAAGACTCGGCCACCTTAACAACCACCAGGATTCCTAATAGGGTGAGACCTTGGGATAGTTTTTGCTCAGTGGCATTTGAGTAATTGACAAAAGCATACAGTAGTAAGGGTGATGCTACGACAGTGAGCGTTTTAAGAAATGCAAGTACCCCTACTGAAACAATGTCTTTAAGGTTATCTTTTAACAAGACCTTAATAACCATGTTTTGTTCATTCACAGAACTTTCTTCCATTTTGAGGGCATCCCATGTTTCACTGAACTTGATATAGGCCAGATTAGCCTCATCTTCAGAAAAGAGACACGGAATATCATTAAGAGACAAGGGTTTCGAGTATCCTAAGGAAATCAATGGATTAAGCCAAGAAAAGGTCAATCTGCTTAACAAACTTGGTTTCACTTGCTCACATTTTGCAGTCTTGGTTTTCTCAGGTAAGAATGATTTTGACAAATCATCGAAATCAATGGGCTCCTTTTGGCAAATAAGTTTGATAGAACAAATAAAGAGCAAGGCACTTACAGGCCATTTAACAAAATCTAAGATATCAACTTGTTCTTGCTTAGCAAGTAGCTCGATGTTCATAATTGTAATCAGTACAAAGACAGACATCCACCAAGTACAGGTGAAAAGCTTCATCCATTTTGACTTTTGTGAGATTAGAGAAATGGCTAAAGATAACCAAACAACCCCTCTGAAAACATACATTTGCCAGCCAAATGCTGGATATTCTTCAGAAGGTAGAATAACTAGCAACCCGATGATAAAATATGAGAGACTTACGAGGGCACTACAGATAGACACAGCAATACTCATGCGGTCTTTCCTGCAATAAGGACGATTCCGTGCTCTACTAGATAATGAAAGCAAAACTAAGAGATAAAATATAATGAGGAAACACAGGTTAATAGCATGAATCAAATTCCTGTGAAATGAGGAAGAACCTAATTCAAATTCCCCTCCATCATCAACTCCTATCAAGTACCCTGCATAAAATTTCAAACAGTAAATAATTACACACCAAAATGACTCGATAATAACACACCTGAAACAATCAAAAAACAAGCATCACGAACGGATCCAACCCGAATAACCAATTTGCCACGTCTACTCTTGCGGCCACTCCCGCCTCGGTGCCCTCATATCTTACACCCACAGTAATCATCGTCCTACGATAAACCCTCCTCGCAACAATTGGGGATTTCATTGTTAACAGCTTGTTGAAGACGATGATGGTTGCATCACTTGGATTGTTGTAAAATAAACTAAATTTCATTTGAGATGATGATCAAGGGAAGGGGACTCGTGGTAGCAAAAGGACGGAGTTTTCGTTCTTGAGTTTCAGTTTCTTTACTTTATTTTTATTTTGTTTATACGAGTATTTATTACCCCTTCCAGGCTCCGTCCGGTCTAGATTCTACTAGTTTGAAAGTCCGTGCGTTGCAACGAGTAATTAACTTAGGTATCTATCTATATCTATCTATCTATATATCTATATCTATATCTATATATCAATATAATAGAGAAACCAGTGACGTCATCTAAGTACACGTGTTAATCACACAGCAAAAAATTTCCCGCCAAACATGTAGCCATGACATTAGCCCTATTTTACGAAATAATTTACACTGCTTTACTGAATTTTATTATTATGTCAAATAAAATATGATATTAAAAAATCAAAAGAGGAGAGGAAATTATTCTGTCAAGAAAATATGCCATCTTTATGTTTAACGTGATTCCTAAAATATATTATGGAAAGATTTAAAAAAGAGAAGCAAATATTATCTCAACTGTTATTACCAATATGAATTACTCTATGTCGCGTTATGAAACATATAACATACTCCGTATAACCTTTCTCAAACAATCTTCTCATGTAAGTTTACCACTACAACCTTTGATGAATGCAATCTCCTGAAATTTAACCTTTTATTTTGTTGATAAAGAATTTATTAATATTAATATAGGTAATTATAATAAGTACTATTTTCTTCTCTTAATGATGTACTCTGTATATGAGATGTTCGATGTGCTCTTTTAAATGCCTAAGAGAAAAATGTGTGCTTATTATTGCTTAGAGATCTTAGTTTTTTTTGTTGGTGAGTTGCTTAAGAACATTTACATTATTGATTTCAAGGAAAGTAGTTTTGTAGATGCTTTTATTAGTGACCAAGTTCTCCGTGTTTTCTTTTTCTTAAGAGACAATCAATATGAACAAAATATCAAATAAACATAGACAAACTTAAAATAACTTCTTTTAAGAAGTCTCGGGCTCTTGAGAAAGACGGGTATTAGTTAATGAAGCAGTTGACAACATATTTATCATGTTGATATAGATCTCAGTCTCAGACTACTCACTACTATTTATCATATGCTTATACACGGGCATATTTGGCACTAGAATTCGTGTAGCATGTATTGTCAAGCCCTCAAGCCTATAAATTTTTTAACAAACAATACATTTTAATTTACGAACATATGCTATTTTGGTTAATATTGGGGAGTTTTAATCTCATTAATACCTATTGAATTATAAACTTTTGACTAATAATTGAGTGTAGCATGCTTCCCTTATGTCAATTTTAGTGTTTTACTTTCGGGGTTTTAGCTAATGTTGGGTTGAACAATGCTTTGAAATGTAAAAAAGGCATTTCATTTGGAGTCGAGTTAGCGGTCAGTTTGAATTTTTTTAAATGGAACGGGTTAATGTGCTTATTCGGTGAATTCTAAAGCCCGATTTTGGCAGGCATTTTCTTACCACACATTATGTTGAATATATTTATAAATTTTTGGTTGTAAGGTACTATGGTGCTGCTGTAAACTGTATTTCATCAACTCATCAATTTACATTTTGTAATTCTGACTTCTAAATTATTTTCGTTACATTGTCTTTGGGTTGAGATATTATCACAAAACTCTCAAGCTTTAGTTATTTTGTTATACCATGTTTTGCCTTTGTGTTATTTATTATACTGTAATTAGATTTTGTGTATTCAGAAATTTTGCCAATTAATACTCTGTAGTGGCTGATCACTTATAACAGTCATAAGCATCTGAGTGATAGGTATTACACAATTTCTCTTATTAGATCTCTTTGTATTGATGTAATGGCC
>JAOWBH010030283.1:0-15761 GCA_028566215.1 Silene coronaria
TAAGACTCGGTCCGTAAGCGGCTTCTAGCAAAACGTTACGGTTACATAGAATGTAAACCGGGTTACCTTAATTGGACAATGGACATAAATTCAACAAGGGCAGTGTATAATCTTTTACAAGGATGTGGATTCGAGTCCTACATAGCCTAATTTTTGATGATCAAAATGTTGCTCCGTTGAACAACTTGGGTTACTCTGCTGTAGCTTGTGTTACTTCATTCAGTAACTTGTGCTACTTAACAGAACAACTAGTGTTATTCCATTGATTAATGAGTATGACATTTTTGATATAAACACGATTAAATAACTAGTGCTATTTCATGCAATATTTTGTGTTATTCCATTGAATAACTAGTGATAATCTTTAAAAACCCATAGAGTAATTACTGTTATTTCAAATGTAGCCTTTCCTCAACCTTCATTCGTCAAGCCCATAACATTATAATTATTATAAGTACGTTATTGTCTCAGGCTCAACAAAAGTTTCAACAAAAAATGTTTATTTTTTCATACATGGAATTTGAACCCACTCCTCGTAAGATCAAGGCTTTTTATCTTTTTAGCTAATAGGCTGAGGTTTTCCAATGTCTTGCTTTTTTGATATCCTTTGGTAAGTAGCTTCTACAAGTAAGAAAGACTATTAAGTTAAAGTTGAACTTGACCTTCTAATACTTTTAGCACGATTATTTTTATATATAAATGCATCAATACTTTACTTGATGTAGTCGGTTGAGTAGTAAGTCAAATACAAGGTACTCATTTACTTCTAGGCAATCGCACAATGTCCTTTGTGAAGTTTTTTTTTCGTGGTGAAAGGCTTTTACATGAAAGAAAGACTGCTAGGTCATTGATGAAGTAATGTACACTAAGCATAGTGGTATGGGTTCGAGTATTTCGTATGCGCACATGATTCACAAAGTGATTTTTTTAGCCTCATTTTCCAGTTTTTTTGGTGAACTTGTTTGGAGTCATGCGCAATCTTTGT
Organism: Silene coronaria; assembly: GCA_028566215.1. NCBI lineage: Eukaryota > Viridiplantae > Streptophyta > Magnoliopsida > Caryophyllales > Caryophyllaceae > Silene > Silene coronaria. The sequence goes on from JAOWBH010030283.1 coordinate 986, forward strand.
TAAATAAGTTCTTTAAAGGCAATTAGCTCAATGGTAGAGCAATGTGCGATATTGTACATAGATGTAGGTTCAAATCCTACGTAGCCTAAGTCTTTGATGTAAATTGTGACTATATATATTCAAATACTAATGTTACTACATAGTATATAGCAAGTGTTATTTTATAGAATGACTAGTGTTATTTTATAGAATAACTAGTGTTACTCCTTATTGTAAATAGTCTTATTTTATAAAATAACAAATATTACTCCTTTGTGTAACTAGTGCTATTTTATTAACACAAATTTTTATTTGTGACTGACAAAATCCGTCACTTTGAAGAAACGTGAGACAAAGAGGCAACTAGTACTCTAGCTTCCATAACAACAATAGTAAATGTGTGCAGCAGGGTCGAGCTAAAACCACATTGTCATCGTCAACCACCTTTATTGTCATCAAGGGCGTAACTAATTAAGCATCAAGGTCTCTGCATTATCAAACTTTAATCCTATCTTATTTTACTAACAATCATTTTTTGCGCCATTTTGCCTAGTAGTTACGTTAAGGAAGTCACCATAAGTTCAGCACCAATTAGTACCACTACAAAAGAATGAGAAGTAAATAACACAACTCAACTGGTTATATATCGTTGCCAAGGGACAATGGGAACAAATGTTAGGGTATATGGAATCTGAACTCCAGTAAAAAAGAATGAGAAGTACATAAGGAAGTGAAGAGGCGAACAAATTGCTAAATATGTCTGCCTTCCCATCAATTTTTTTTGCTAGCCATAAACTCCCAAGTAAAATGACCAAAATATAACAAAGAGACAGCAACGAAGTCAAGTGTTAGGCTATATGAGATTTGAACCCACATCTTCATGCAATCTTGCAAGTTGCTCTACCATTGCGCTAATAGCCTAAAATAAATAAGATATTATAAAGACATACAAATTTTGTAAGTAAACCCCAAATTAAACTATGTAATCAAAGTATGAAACAAACTTATACCATCTATAAATAATATAAAAAGACATGACATAAAAAGTATCTTAAATATGACGTGGTATCACAAAATCAACCCTTATTAGCCACACGCTTTCTCTCGTGAACTTCTAGCTATATGCTTGTATCCAATCAAAATGATGATTTACTCAACAATAAAGAAAGATGAAAAGTTAATCAATACAACGCTTGAACTTCACCAACGCCTCACCTCTTCGGCTTCTCCCGTGCATTAATAGCTAATCAAAGCAGTTGATTTGCATTTGCGTGTTTCGTTTCTCGCATATAAATATCCAAGTTTTCTTCCCGATTATTGATCTGCAATTGCCCCATAGTTGTTGTTTATGGTTGTACAAATGGGTTATAGGTATGTATGCTTCCTTATTTCCCTCTTTTAATTTCACCGTGTTTGGGTATTAAACTTGTGTTATTTACATCAATCTGGATTAATTAATTTCGTAACCTCTCTACTATTGTTAATATGCCTGGTTTATTTGCTGACATCGTGCTTAGCAAGAGGATGTCGACAAATGTAATATTGGATGTTGAAACTCATGCCAGGCGGTTCTAGAGTAATGTACATCCGCTCAAAGACGCAAGTTAGAATGAAGGTCCCAGGTTTGTATTGGTTAATACATCATCCAAGTGACCCGACACAGTCTCTTCTTTTTCGTTATTGAAAGCAGCACATCTTGAAGTTACATTAGGCAGCATCAAACCTGCCTAAAGGTCAGTCAAGTGCTCAAGTTGTTATTTTGTTATGTTGTGCTATTAATTTTTGTAATCCATGCTAAGTTGAAGTTGTTCAATCTATTTTATAAGCTCTGTTCTTACCCTTGAGATAAAGCTTTTATTTCCCTCTCTACTTGAGTTATCAGTCGCCCACTCTAAAATTGGAGCATGTTCTCATTAATTAACTGGATGTATAACCAAGCATTCTCATTATCGATTATAATATCAAGTAGGATTATAGTGGCGCTTTGAAAAGGACTAACAATGAGGAAAAGTAAAAGAAAACTTCTATGACATAGTAACAAATGTGAAATATGAAAAAGGATTCTTTATTTGGATTTTGGTATAACAGTATTAACACACTGTGGTAACTAAAATATTTGTCTCAGTTCAAATGTCAATTTGGTAAAATTCAATATGTTCATCATGTTAATTTCTTTTGTGAACAACTTGACTCACTATGTTTTTGTGGCATAGCTCTACCCATTCTGGTACTACTACTCTGCCACAACTGTGCCAACAACCCAACATACAACCTCGACCGCTGCTCTTGTGACTCATGTAGCTGGTTGTGGACTTGTGGCGTCATCATGCTCCTTACTCCAATTTCTGGCAGTTTCCTCTACACATGATTATTCTGGTACTAGTACTACGCCAAATATTGTCTCCAACCTGATCAAAGGTAGACAACTACGAGACCAAAATTTGGAGCATCTACCTGGGTTCGGTTCTCTGTGCCCTCGTGATTTCAGCCATCACGTGCATGTAAACTTGAGACTGGGTTGTTGACACATTGTATAATACAAGCGTGTCATTCGAGTAGCATGATTAACTACAAGCTCTAATCTTTGTCTGTTGCAAGGGGCAAGCTTATGACCATTTTTGTGTCGTTTTCACTCCTGCACCTTACATATTAAGAATCTTGGGATGGTATTTGCATATCTCTGGCAAGCTCTAAGGGATGTTATTTAATCCCTGTATTTTGGACCTTACCATTATTTGTTCTATGTATATTTAAATTTAGATCAAAAGGATGATGCTAAGCTATACAACAAGATTGCCTACACGTTTTGTCTTTACTATGTTAGTACAAAATATTCTACGCAAGTAATGTAGTTTGAAATTGTATGGGAAAAATTTGTTAGGATAGTAAATGAAAGAATCCCGTGCAATTGCACGGGATACAAAACTAGTTATAATAATATTACATCATTAAAGTAACATGGGTAGACCATTACAATAATATTATTGTACCATTAGAATAACACACTACTGCATTATCGCCCTCGATGTGAATTCTCTACGTTTGCTCAAGAAGGCATATCCACCAATAATTACGCATAATTCGCTCTGCCATATTACCAGAACTCCCCTGATTTATGCGTATACCTCAATCATGTGAACATTAAAAAAAAAACTACACATCCTTATAATAACACAAGTGTACCCTTACAATAACATAAGTATACTCTTAAAATAACACAAGAATACCCTTACAATAACATTATGATAAAGATCATCACACTAACCATTATCATAAATTCATTTTATTTTTTTGCTAAAATGTAAAATTATATAGTATATAAAAATTGAGATATACAAAATAGAGCAAGTTAAACTTGCGAGAAATTTTCAACATCCACTATAAGACAAAGCAAGCTAAGTAATCCACTTAAACCATTGAACTATAACTCACAAGTACATCCACACAAATCAGGTGAATTTGGCAAGCGAGAACATCTGTTCATCTTACCCATCCACTGAAAATTACCATCACCATTTCTCTACCATGCTGATCCATTCTTCCTCTTTCGTTGCAACACGCTACAAGCCCACCCCAATTCATCCACAACATTTTCTATCACCAAAACACACTTCCAGAAATAACATCAATCTCGTTGAATCAAATCTGGGATTCAGCAGCATATGGCGCGGAATAGTAAGGAGTACAATTGTAACATTAGAATAACACAATTATACCTTTACATACCTTTACCGCTGATAGCACTTTGTTAAGATATGCCTTCTTACTATTGATTCATTAGAATAGCACAATTATACCATTACAATAACACAGTAATACATTTACAATAACACTTTCTCAAACTTATTCTTTGACAATGATAGCTTATTAATACGGAGTAATTCAACTACGGATTAGAATCCATGTTTGTGCAAAGATTAACACTGCCCACCCTTAAATTGATAGTCATTTAAAATGGCATACACAATTTAAAACTTAAAACTCAATATCCGGTAAACCAAGTTCATACATATATTTTTCCAAGATTTAATAGTCATAAAAAACAACCGAGAAGGAGAAAATAGAATTGACCTTTCAGTTATAAGCATGAAGAGATGTCTATCAAATATTTGAATCTCATCATCGCTGCTAATTTCATTGATTTGGGAAGACGGCCAGCAACGTTTAGAAACTAATCCAATAAGCAAACAAGGAAAAAGAATGAGATAGGACATAAGGAAGACAACGTGAAATGATGCTTTCTTTGCACAAAGACATGGATTGATGTTCGTCGATATTCAATAAATATTCCTCTACTAGCTAAATCAAGCCATCATTAGTTGCATTTAATATGCAAATGAAGTTGCAAAATGAATGTATTTTCATAAGACATGAATCTGTAGAACAATTAAAATGACAGTATTTCACTTTATCTTGACAATCATATCTAAAAACTGAATTGACAAAGAGAAAGAAGTATATTTTTACCATTACAATAACACAATTACACTATTAGAATAATACGATGACATCATTAGAATAACACAATTGCATAGAGCTTAACTATAACATTTGAGTAACATCATTGTAACACCATAATAATAAGCACTTGCAATCAAACCTACATCAGGAAAAGTTAGTAAATTTATAACGAAATCATATGAGATACGGATTAAACATTGATTTAGGAAAGACCACGAATAAATCATAAGAGATACGAACTAAATCTATACATAGGAAATGCGATGATCAGCTATAAAATTCATAATAACAGCAAAATTGCATCATTAACAATTACAAATTAACAAAGAGTATTGTAAATTATGATTTTATCAAATCAGAGGCGAAACACAAATTGAAAACAAAAAAACAAGTAAAAAACAAACTTGAGATTGGAATCAGGAAATAATGAAGTTGATCATGATTTAAAGTTGGAGGAGATGAAGAGGAGAAAAAGAACACAAAAACGATCATGTAGTGCACATAATTTAGGGAAATTAGAGCGTTAGGGTGAGGAGAAACATTAAATATAGGAATTAATTGAAGAAAAACTGCAATCAAATAACAACAGGACTATATAAAACATTCTAATCGAAAATATGAATCGAAAACGAAAAAAAATCATAAAAATAGGTGCAATTGAACATAAATCAGGCAAAAAAACTACTTAAGTTATAACATATTCATACTAGATTCGAATTAAACCTAGATTTATAAGCGAGGCGACCAATAAATAAAATGAGAGCCAAATTAAAGCTAAATTTAACGTAGACCGCAGTTAAAGCATGAAAATCACGATTAGTTGCTATAAAATTGAGAATGAACGACAAAATTGAATCACGAATAGTTACGAGGAAAGATTATCATCCTAAACAATCAATTGTTAACAAAATCAAAACAAGAAGTAAATAGAAAGAAACCTGAAATTGCGATTGCAAGACAATAATATTGTTGATGGAGAATGGAATGAGACGAAGAAGAGAACACGGAGACGAACATCGATCATGTCACGCGTGGGTGATCGATTGAGGGAAATCAGAGTTTTTGGTAGAGAGATGAGTTAGAAGAGAAATGGATCAGTAAAAAATGGAGGAGGAAGTTTTTGTGGGTATACAAAATTACTATCCCGCCCTTATAAAAGCGCGTGAGTGTGTAGTCATTGGATCTCTCTGATCGGACGGCCTATATAAATCCCCAATCCTCAAATATATGAGCTATATTTATATGATTCTAACTAACTAACTAACTATATATATATATATATATATATATATATATAGGATCAGGATCTTGTGCGAACCTATAATTCGGTGCGAACTTTACGAACTCCATAAGAACCACTAGATTAGTTAAATGAATGGCTCATATGTCATATTACATATAATCTAGACAATAGAACAACAAACCCATATGTCCTATTTACATCTTCTCTCCCTTATCTCACCACTCCCACTCCCACTGCCGGTGGCCCACAAAGCCTCCGCCATCACCGAAGCTCCGCCGTCACCGGAGCACTGACGTCATCCCCGGAGCATCATCATTACCTTTTATCTTCAAATCACACGCACAAACTCATTCTCAGACCACAACCAACATACCATCGTCGGAGCTCCGGCATAAACTTTGTCGGCATACCACCACCTGAGCTTCATCGCCGGTGGTACACGATTTGATTGTGTTTGTGGTTCATCTTTGTACTCTTTTACGAGATCCGGGTCGAAAGGGAAGATCTTTTATAGACTTAACTTAAAAAGGAGTTTACGAAAAACTCTCGGACGGCTAATCATATACCTTTTTGCCAGCCGCACTCGAAAGATGGGCTCTATCCTTTCCTAAACTCTGGTCCAGAAGACGCAGCAATTTCATCTGTTCATGCTTTTTTTCTTAATTTAAAAGTGTATGGCATTCAGAATTGATTCTTCAAAAGTGGGCCCAACGAGGGATCAAACTACACCTTAGCCTGATAGAGATAGGACTACCTCACTTGACCGTCCCTTCTGTACTTGCTAAAATGAGTAGATTTTCGAAAAAAGTAATATCATTTTCAGGGGATGGTGGTGTCGTGGTGGTAGTCTAGCGATGGTGGTAGTGCTGCCGACAACAGTGGTGTTACTAGTTGGTGGTAGGGGGAGGGGGGAGCTGTGGTGTGGTGGCGGTGGTTGTGGGGGCAGTGGTTGTGGGGGCAGTGGTCATGGTGGTGGCCTGGTGAATGCGTGGTTGTCAGTAGTAGGGTGGTGAGTAGTGATGATGGTGGTGGTTTGGTGTTAGTCGGTGGTGGTGAATGGTGGCTGTGAGTGGCAGTGATGTGGTGTTAGTTGGGGTCAACGATGGTGATGATGTTGGTGGTGGTGTTGGCGGCGGTGGCAGTGGTGAGGGTGACGGTGGTAGTGGCAGTGGTGAGAGTGGTGGCAATGGATACACAAAATACGTAGATACACTTGGTATAATACTGGATACACTTGGTATTACTGGTATTACTACCGGGTACGCTTGGTATTACTACCGGATACACATGTATCTGGTATTAATACCAGAATACCAAGTGTATCTGGTATTAATACCATATGTATCTGATATTAATACTAAGTATATCTAATATTAATACCGTATATATCTGGTATTAATACCGTATGTATCTGGTATTAATACCAAGCGTATCTGGAGTAGTTCGTACGATTCGCACCGAACACTAGTTCGCACGGGATCTCGACCCTATATAGATAGATAGATAGATAGATAGATAGATAGATAGATAGATAGATTTATGTAAAGTGGAGATTTTTTTTGTTAATACTTTTAGTTGACATGAATTTTTATTTTTATTTTTATTGTTGTAAAAGGAGTCACATGTTTGATTTTTATGCTGACAGGGTTAGAACCCGGTCATGACTATTACCTTTCAAGACTTTACCCAATAAATTAGTTGAAATAGATAAAATTATAACGGATTTAAAATCTACGAAGTAGAAGATGTTTCATGTTTGGCATATTAGATAGTACTTAAAATTTTGTTAATTAATATATAGATGCATTTAACGCACTCAACCAGACGTTCAAGTCCAACAAATAAGTACATATAAGTCCAACTTACAAAATTGTCTATAATTTCGAAATAGTTGTCGCAGTTGCATTAAATATTATTGTTTCCTGAAATTGCAACTGATATGAGAGGTTGATCAAAAATGTAAATATGTAATGTATGTACTCCGTACTTAATTAATAGCTGAAAATGCCAGTTTTAAAGGGGATTGAGGTATGGTTTAGGTAGCTGGATGTGGCATATTAATTATATTTCTAAAGCAAGTTTAGTCACTCATAATTATCGTCCCCTAAGAAAAGCTAAGTTTTCAATTGATCATGAGAAAATAATACACAATTTTTACTTAGTTATCTAAAGACAAAACTCCAAACGTAACATCACTGTAATTAACACCCCACTAAACAACTTTCTTGATGTTTTTTTTCTTGCAAGAGTAAGAGAATTAAGTAGCAAGATAATGTAATAAAAATGTTAAAAGTTTCCTAACAAGAAGTTGAAAGCAAGAAAAGTCAGAAAAGAGTAAATGGAAGTACGTAAAAGTTTCCTAATAAATGAAGTTAAATAATAAAGGTGGAGACTTGTACAAGCTTTTATCAAGTACCTATAAACTGATACATAAGACAAATTTCAATATTTTGCATTCATTTTAGTGGATACTTTGCTTCCTTTTGCTGATCAACACTCTCCATTCGTAACTTTCAGGGTGACTCATTTTATTTCCGAGGGGACTCGGAGAGAAGCTATATATGGATTCGCGATCTCGGATGGTACCGAGATTCTGTACCATGCATGCATGCATATCCTTTCACATACATGTAGATCTAGTACAAATCATATACCCTACATACGGCCATACGGGCATGACGGCAAGTGAAGGGGTAGTAGTGTAAAACCGAGGTCCAAGTCACATTATTTATAAGAGTAATAAGGATATTCGGAATTTGTAAATTCAAACTTTTTGAAGTGTCAGCCAACAATTTCCTTTTCATTTTTTTTACATTAAATTAGTTTTGATACATTTAATAATGATTTCAACGTCTGTTTTATATTTTTCAAATAGATTGTCATATGATATTATGATTTATGACCATCAAATCTACCCATTTATTCTTAAAATTTTCTACTGAACACTCTATCCACACCTACAAAATTATCCCGTTGTTAATATTGTCAATTCAAAGAAGTGAAGAACTAACCTTAAAGATGAGGACCATAAAAAAATGGGTGGCAAAAATTTGACGGTAAAAGTAGTGTTAAGATTTACCCCATCAAGTGATGTCTAGTAGAATAAGTTGAAGTAAAGAGGATATCTACTCTTGGCATGCTAGTAAATGCTACAAACCTCATTTTAACCTAACTTGAACATCACATATTCACATTTCATGTCAAGAATTTTCTACCCATCACAATCACAATTTCATAATTAAGGCTAAAGTACACTCCCTTAATTCATTCACCAAAGAATCAAGTGTGTCAATAAAGACAAGTATCATCAAGTGAATTGCTCTAAAATTAACTAATGGTTATAAATACAAATGCAATGCGATCATTTCAATGAAAAAGGTTAGATGGTTTCTCTACAATGCACCTTGTATTTTTTTTTTTGAATTCTACGATATAACTTCAGTTTTTCAAAATCACGCTTGACACCTCTAAACTCAAGAAAATTGTTCTAAGAAAGCTCTGAATGCTAAATTTTACAATTACTCATCTCAAATAAGTAAAGCCATCGATATAATCCTTACTCATCAATAATGTACAGATTTTTTGTACTGTGAGTCTGTGACAATATATAACCATTAAAAGCTCGAATTTGGATACAACTTAGAGTTTATGGGTATTCAGATGTTCCTTAATAACCGAGGGTATATGTTACAATTCGAGAAAATACAAAAGGTACTATATAGAAAATCCCAAGATTAAATTTACACGCTACTTTACTCAAAAGCCCTTTGTACTTGAAACGGTAAATAATGCATAATTTTTTTCGTGTTATGTGACTGACCTCCATACTTGAAAGCTTTGAAAGCTCTCCGAATTTGAATCATACATCAGAGTAATCTGATCGACTCTAATACAATATCAGAAAACAATCTCAATAAAAAGTCAAAAAGCTTAAATTAATAGTTAATACATAAACAATGATTTTATACGGTATATTAACAATTTATTTTATAGCATCAATTTGTACAAATTTGGAATAACATTGACAATGATATTTTTTTTTTTTTGAGTCCGTATTATAATTTGATCTAGAAGTTGATAGGTCAATTAGGTGACCAGTGACCACGTACGAGTTTTAAACCATGTACACGATAAGTACATCAAATAGTTAAGGCTTAAGGGTATGGGTCTATCGGATGCGTGGTTCTTGTCTTCTTGCAATGCATGGTACGTCAAATAGTTAAATGATCAATTTAAAAAAATATACTAATCTTGCAATCACAAGTCTATCCTTCACTTAATTTCACTAAATATAAAACATGAAATAATTTCATACAAAGTTTGTCTACATACTTAATAGGATATAAATATATTAGTGGGTCTCAACCATTACCTTAATTTTTTTTTTTAATTCCCAAAAAGCGGGATTAACAATCCGATTCAAAAAGAACGTCATCAGGAATACATCCTTCCCAAATCATCCTACCTACAGAAAAGCCCGGCATATGAGCTGCATCGTGAGCAATACGAGTACACCTACGGTTAACATAACGCCACACGATATTATCTAAACTATGACAAATACTTCGAATTTCTTCAATAATGAGAAACAAGTTGCTACGTCCCTTCTTCCTAAGCTTGAGGATGTCGATAACGGAATAAAAGGTTTTGGTTAAAATAGTTCATCTAACGTGGTATCAGAGCTCGTATGACTAAAAGGTCATGGGTTCAATCCTGACAGCCTCCAATATCTCACGAAGTGAAATTCCAGTACATAGTTTGGGGGAGGGCAGCCCATGGCATTCGAGTGAGGAGGCGTAATAGGATATAAATATATTAGTGAGGCTCAACCATCTCCTTAAAATTTTGATTAATATGCTTTATCTATGATCTAACAATACTAAATTACTAATCCTATATAATTTCCACATACCATGACCTAACGACTCTGCCTACTGAAAGAGACAAAAGTCGCATACGTATATAAAACGTTTCTTCATGAATCTGAAATGACTTACTTTTTTACAAGTAAGCCAAGAGAACTTTTAACATTTTAAGAAAAATAATTGAAAAATTAAATTGCAAATATAATCATGACCGAACAAGTGAACAGTAACCTTGTCCTGAAATCTTCTAATAATTGTTAATCAAAGGGGATCATGAGATGAGACTAGCATTTTCTTGGTTGTCTTTATCATAATGGTTCATATAAGAGCATGTGGCTCTCCTAAGGTTCTCTCTAAATGGTCTCTACAATTGGAGAACACAAAAATTATGTTTTTCTCCTACAATAAGAGCTCTCCAAGGAAAAAAAAGGTACTCTCCATGAAAGAAAATGGAGAAAAGTCTTCATTTTTTCTTAGTAAACATGCTCTAAGAGCATGTTTACTAATGAAAAATGGAGAGCACCTATTTTGCTCTCCATTTGCACCCTCTTTTATTGGAGAGCTAACATCAAATTTTCTTCTACAATAATAAAACTCTTAAATATGTTCTCCACCTAAAATATTAGACCCACTTTTTTGTGTTTACATTAAAAAAAACATTGCAAAACAAACTTGTTCACTCACATATTAAAGGGAGAGCTAGCTCTCCAAGAGCTCTCTTTTGCTCTTCCCCAAGAGCTCCAAGAGAGCTCCTCTTCATTTTTTTTCATGGAGAGCACCTTCTCTCTCCTTGGAGAGCTTCTATTGTAGGGGAAAAACACACATTTTGTTCTCTCCATTTGTAGGGACCATTTGGAGAGCAACCTGGATAGCACTTGAAGAGCCCTTACTACACATGCTCTAAATGTTATCTAGATAAGCTTCAAGCAACATCACCTTAGTACAATATAAAGCAAAGTTGTGCTTACACCAATAACACAAACCTATTATGATAAAATAGTTATGGTTCAAACGGTTGTGATGAAAATATATATCAAATGAAAGAGTCATACTGCTATATAATTAATAGCAAAAAGGTACGAATATACGTATAAGGTATAAAAAAAGTGATCTCTCAATAACTCATTGAAAAACCGTTTCTATTAAAAATTTATGATGTTGAAGATATTTTTTTAATTCACCATGCATTTTCTTATTCAAATCACTTCTAAGTTCTAACACATAAACACTTTAATAAATAGTATATTATCGTTTTTAATATCTAAAGTGTAATGTGTTAAGATTTGAAGGTGTTGGGACACAAAATTAGACATAAAAGTGGGACATATGATCTCAATTGGTAAAGACCTCGTATAATGCATATACAAATTTTTACTTATTAGTGACTTAGATTTTAAACTGATGATAACTCATTAATTTCACGTTTCTCATCCTTGCACGTACATCGAGTTGACAAACAAAAAAAATTCTAAAATTAATCAAGAATAAAATATGTATTTTGATGAATATATTGTTTTACCACGAAGCTAATAATGATACTTCCACTATCCTAGTGAATAGTTTATAATTATTCTATTTTATGAGGAAAAATAAAATAAATATAAATTATTCACTGAGTCACTAGGAGTATTTATTTTATAAATGGTTACAAAAGATTGCATGTTTTTAGCCATGAGTTTGTTATCATAAAAAAATGATTTTTTTGTCAAAAGGTTCAGAGACAATTCTTCTACACGGCAAATATGTGTAGATGGTACAAGAGAATTGTGAGTTAGCTACTAATTTAGCTACTAGTGACTACATAGTAGCTAACTATATAATTTAGCGACTAATTTATAGACCAACGGTTTTAGCAGTCTCTAATTTAGACGATAATGAAATAAATCAGTAGTTAGCGGCGTCGCTAACTTAGCTACTAGTGATAAGCCTGTAGCTAATTATGATGGTGTGACTAAACTAGAGACTACTGTCCGCTTTAGTCTTTAATGCAGCTACAAACGTAGTTATGTAGCTAAATTTGTCGCTATTAATGGCTAGGTTTGATTCCTCTTAACAAAAGAAACTATCAATGTCTCTACAAGAGGTGGTGCATGGACATGCATGCATGTTCGGAAAGCTAGGCAGCGGGCAGTGGTCGTATGTGGTCAAGCTAGGGTGATGTGGCATATAGGGCCTATACTTTATGTCCTAGCCACTTTAGATACTAACATATTAGTCACTAATTTAGCAACAGTTAAATTGGTCTCTAATTCAGTCGCTACTTTAGATACTATACAATTTCTGGTCGCTAATGTAACTACTTAAACTTCAGTCTCAATTATTGTCACAAAAATAGCTATTTCACATTTGGTAGCTATTAGTAGGCAATTCCGTATCAAAATTAGCGACAAAGCATTTAGCTACGGACCATATGTTGTCGCAAATCCCGTCTTTATTTAATTTGTAATTAGCTACCGAAAAGAAGTGGTTTGCTACCGAAATATTTGTAGCTATTTGGCTCACGCACGACAAGACACAACACGCCATGAACCGTGCCTTTGTTTAAATTTTTTCATATATATTGTATATGGGTGTCAATAAGTGTCACTAATAAAGCTCATTAATAATAAGCATCCATTTCAGCCATTTTAACAAAGAAAAGTAAGACACCTAAGTCTATATACTCCTTGATTAATCCAATAATCCCTAATCTATAACCTAATTTGTTACCTCTTACACAAAAACACACTATTATTGGAATCACTTCCTCTAGATACAATGCCAGCAAGGAGGTTTAAAACAGAAGAAGAAGAAAAAAGTAAGTTAATTAGTGATAAAACTAATAATTAATAAAGTTGTATGTATATATAGCTAGACTACTCTAGATGATGCATGTAGGAGGTAGGTTAGCTAGTTAGCTAAGTAGTAGCTTTATTATGTGTTAATAACATTACTAACTGGAGTTTGCATAATTGCATGTGCATGGAAGTTAAATCAGACAAATATAATAATTTATTCTAACATTAAAACGAATCCTGTTTCTTTATTCTCTGAACAAATCATACTCAACGTGCGCCCCTCTACTTAGAATTTTTGAATATTCCTATTTTCCAAAAAGTATCAAACTTTGAACCAGGTATGTCATATGTGTAATGTGTATGTGTGTCATTGACTCTTAATCACCAGCTTGGATAACGTTAATTAAGCTCTCCATTATATTGCTAACGTATGGGACTCTATGCGTGAGCGTGAGCGTGAGCGTGAGCGTGAGCGTGAGCGTGAGCGTGAGCGTGAGCGTGAGCGTGAGCGTGAGCGTGTGTCTGTGTACTAAACTACTGATTTAATGTCGGGTCGGGTGTCTATTACAAAAGTAAATAAATAAATGTGACGTATTATGAAGTATGAGTGTTTCTGAATTTTCGATTATTCTACATAACGCTCTAGGTTAAGATGACTGAGACACTAAAGCGAACTCATAACTTATTTACCTGAAATTGTTTAACCTATAACTTTATTATTGAATCTTCTATTCTACGGCAATCATCAATTGGTTTGAACTAAAATTTACACGATGTTTCAAACTAAAAGATAAAGGCTTATTTTCAGTCCTAACAATATGAAAGAATATATAATAGACGATTTAATAATAACGGTTTTTCTAAAAGGTATCCTAAGGATACATGTTTATAAATTATAAATGAAAAGTTTAAAAATAATTAATATCGTGGAGAATTTAAAAAATAAAACACCTTTTCAAATTCCAATGCCAAATTTATTGTTAAACTAGGATGTTACCCATGCGTTGCACGAATTCTAGATAAGTGATTAAATCTATTATGTGTAAGGATGTTTTAGCCTTTATTTTTTAAAGATGATTTTAGGACAATTTTAATACTAACATAATTTGATTAAAGATCATTATTACTCCAATACATTATTTTATTAAGTAAACTAAGTATCAATTGGATGACACATTTTTTTCTCTTTGTATAGGAATTTTGAGAGGTTTAGTTATAAAACAAAAAAAAAAAAAAACATTTTGCATTTTGATCCACTTAACATTTCAGGTGTTACATAAAGTATGTACATATCTTCTCTCTTTTGATTTTTGCATCTAAAGTATGATAAATTGATTAATATAGATATGGTACATCCTTAGTCCTCTTAAATCTCTTCTTGTTATTGGACCACTCCTTCCCACCTCAACCACGTGTTTGATATCCTTTGTTATTGTCAATAACTCTTGGAA
>JAOWBH010030394.1:0-15759 GCA_028566215.1 Silene coronaria
TCAATAGAAGAGGTCTCGCTCCCAACCTAATCGGCTCTCACCAATGGTCAAGGGTCAAGAGTCAAGCTCCAACAACACATTCACTATGGAAAGTCAAATTCCTCCAAACAACCCAATTAAACCACTCCAAGGCCCAATCAAACGGAGTTCAATCGAATGAAACAATCATGTTCGGGAGCAAATCGAATCCTAGAAAGAGACTACTCACTAATCATAACTAAAGATAAACTAATTAAACTACCCACTAACGATAATAATAAAATAAGCATGACTAAATATATAAAGATTAAAACTTGGGATTAATTAAACACTAAAACTATCTAAACAATGAAGAATAAAGAGAAACAATAAATAAAGAGGAAGAAATATTCATACCAAAGAGTAGATCTAGAATTCAATTAGGCAAAGATGGTATCTTGAAACCCGATTAATGAACTAAATTAATTTCTAATTAAACTAATTAAAATATTGAAAGGAATATTTGAGAGAGAAACTATTTTCTAATCTACTCCTATTTTCTACTCCTAAAAAATGCTCTTATGAGCTGTTCCAAAAATTGTTGTTCTTCCCTCATAATAGGGTCTGCCCTCTTCCTGCATTCCCTTTTGTGTTTTATAATACACAACACCAAATGTTAAAAGACCCATCTACCCCTAACTTAAACTCCCAAAAGAATGAATATAAAGGGGCAGCTACGTCATTCCGCCTTCTTTTCTATTCTTCAATCCTCACAAGTCACAACTCAGCCAACTCAATAAACAACAAAACCGTCTTTGTCTTCTTCCTTCATTTCTTCAAAACTCATAACTGAATCCGTCCTTTCTTCCTCATTTCTTTTCTTCAAAATCAAAACTCATAACTGAATCAATTAATTGACTCAATCGAGCAATGGATAGCTGTTGACGGAAATGGTGGTGAATTGGGTTGATTTTGAATTGGCTCAGGGCCGGGTGACCGGCTGCCGGAGCTAGGACCGGCGCCGAGTACATCCATAAAAAGAAGCACGAAATTCACAAATGTATCCCCAGCCGGCTGCCAGGCGGACGGTAGGCCGGCTGGTGGTTCGATTTATTGAATTTAAAACCGTTGTGAGAGCTTGATCCTTAGCAAATTGGGCTCGGGTTTCGGTTTGATTGATGGGAGAGCTCGGTTCCGGTACCAAATTCAATGGTGGTTTCCTCGAATTTTTGCTGCGGTTGTTCTTTTGTGAATGTAGGTGAAGGTGATTGATGAGGTGGTTCAGGGTGGTGTTGCACGAATGGCGGTTGCTGGTTGGTGGTGAACATGGTGGGTTGAATTGGTGAGTTGGGCTCGTGGTGGTTTGGTGGGTTGTGCGAAATTGAAAATTCGAGTTTGTTGTTGTTTGATTGCAGGCTGGAATCGGGTTTTGAGTCGTGGTAATTGGTACTGCTATGTGACTGCTCATGGGTGGTTGGTGACGGCGGAGTTTGATGGAGATGGTGGTGGTCTGGTGTTGAATCAATGGAGGTGATGAATAAAATTGTTGTTGAGTTCCGTTGTCGGGTTCGGGTTCGGATTTTGACAATGATTTGGTGCATAGTGATGAGGTGGGGGCAGCTGTTCTGGGCTCGGTTGTTTCTGGTCGTCGGGGTTGTTAACGGAGTTCTGACGGCGACAAACACAAATAATCATGATTCCGATATTGGGTTTCGATCGGAGATTCGAACCATGGTGATTGATTGAAGCTGCAGGTGGTTGTGAATGGTGGTCTGATGTTGTGACGGAGCAGAGGAGAGGCAAATCTAGTTGTTGCGCCAGTGGCGACAGAGGACGGAGATGTTGATTGAATTGAGTTTTGATTCCGGGCTGCTGAATTGAAGACTGAAATGGTGCGTGATGTGGGTGTTGCCATTTGATGCATGGATGAACAGGAGGTTGAAGGTGGATGAAGATTAAATTTGGTCAAGGTTGACTTTAAAATTGACTTGGTTTCTTTCCTTATTCCTTTGCCAAAATACTCCAACTCCAATCAATTCGCCTGACCCGTCTCGCTCCTCGATTTCCGTCTCATTTCTCTTGACTTGGTACCTATAAAGCAAACGAAGGAAAGCAGTACCAAAGTTCTGACTAATAACATTTATTCACAATAATATTAATAAGACTAATAATTTATAATTAAATTAGTAAAATAAGCTATTTAACAATTAAAGCACACAAAATCGAGTAAAATAAAGATATAAATGAGGGGTAAAATGACACCAAAATACCACTTATCAAAATCCGAACTAGGTTACCTGTAACGAATCGAATCATCATCGTCATCCTAAAACACTTGGGGATTGTTGAATTAGAGAGAGAATACAGACAGAGAATAGTAGGGTTTGCGGGTCGGCTGCTCGTGTCCGTCGCCTGTGTTTGTTGGGTTAGATGTGAGTCAAACAAATAATAAAACGGTTGCTTCTTGTGTAGTTGTGTGTTTGTAATTTTTAAAAAAATTATACGGGTCTACTGGTCGGGTCGGGTTCCATAAATCAGACCCGGACATGGACCCGAAATATTTAATTAAGACCCATGCCCGTTCGGGTCTCAAAATTTCAGACCCAGACCCGACCTATTAGGGTCCGACCCGAAGGGTTTGGGTCGGGTCCCCGACCCATTGCCATCCCTAGTTGTGACGTACCAACTAAGATAATTAACATTTGTGATGTTTATTGAATTAAATGGTGAAACATTATCAACTTGTGATTAAATTTTTCAAATACCAAATACGATAAGCCTAATTTTAACCTAATTAATTAAAACTAGTTTTGTATTCCGTGCGAATACTTAATTTAGAATTAATTAAAACTGAATGGAGTTGAACGAAAATGCTAAATTGAACCGAACTCAAGTATGAGCTAATTTGTTAATAGACAAGTATGAACTAAACTTAATTGAATAAACTGTAATTAAGACATAAAGAACAGGGCTAGAGTATAATAGCTTGACATAGTATATTTTCAGAACTCCAAATTAAATACGAGTCAACATTTCACACTTCTGTAAATTTAAATCTTTGTTAACTAAATATCCAAATGACCCATTATATTCCTATTATAAGGATCCAACCTCTTGCATATATATTCTCTCATGTGTTTAGTTTTAGATGAGTAATTTTATGTTTAAACAACATGTAAGTGTATTAAGTATGTGTTTGGCCACACTTTTAAAAGTGTTTAAAAGTGTTTCTACACTATATAAACACAAACTAGGACAAACACCAAATTTGAGAAAAACAGAAACTACTTTTTTAAAGCTCTAGCATCAAATTTGACCCCTAGAAATAGAAGCAGCAAATATCTACTTCTACTTCTACTTTTGATTTCTTTTAACCGTATAATTGCAAAATCCTAGCTACCTTCTCACTCAGCTTTGTTAATCTAATCTCCTACTACTATTTTCAAGTGAAATATGCGAACTCACTCATTGATTACATGTAAGTGATGTAACTATGTCTTATATAATTATAATATATTTTTAAAATGATAATAATGATAATACTCTAAACACAAATTCTAGAACAAGACAGTCTTGCACCGTGAGACCGACTGAGATGGTATTTTTCAGAAGAAAAAAAAAGTATTCATTTATTGTCATTTTTATATAAATGAACCGTTTTACACTGCGAGCCTGTCTCACACAATAATTATTGTATGATATAAATGTGATACTCTATTTTATAGGTATATTAATTTTTATCAGGATGAAATGAATTTTTTTAAACAAGTCTGGCCAAACATTAACAAATTATCAAAAGTAGTTTTTTTATAAGTTAAACCAAACATGCCCCAAATTCTAGAAAAACGGTTTATGGAAAATCACTTTTAAAAAACACAAGCTAATTTTCATAAACTTGGCCAAATATGCTCTAATTGTAGTTTTAAGTGAAAAAAATTAAGATTAATGTCAATTTGATCTTATTTACACTATTATTAAACTAATTCATTATCGGGTTGAATCAATATCGGGTCACGGGTCGGATCGGGTCGGTTCAGTTCAGTTCGGGTTCAGGTTGGAAAAAATAAGGATGTTATCGGTTAGCGGGTCAAGTTAGGTCGGGTCGGTTTTAGTTTCGGGTCACCCAAATTTCGGGTTGTATCAGGTCGGATTCCTCGGGTCGGGTCAGCTTTTACCTGCTCTAATGACGACTAGGTAAAACACACTAGCCATCGAATTTATGATGATGATGATGATGATGAGTAGGGAATTATACTTGGGTGGTTTACATAAAACAGTTGAAGGACGGTATTGAGACAGTTATAAGTCGTGCCATCCACACACCCACTCGATCGCCTGTAGCTATAATAGTATACACCCTGCATGATCTACATTGTATATATCAATATATGTATAATGTATGCACAAGTATTTGATTAAATCTTCTTTTTTAAATTAGTTGACTTGTTATATGTGCTGTCCGGAGATTTAACGGATTTTGCAGATGTTAGTTGAATACGCTTAGTTGGCATGTATTATATTGGTACACAAATCCTTGTTTAAGATGGTTACGTTCGTTGGTATTAAATTTAAACTGATTTAAATTAGATATATATAGGACGAAAGTAGATTGTCTAGGTATATACTTGAAAACTTGTCCCATCTATTTGGGTGGGATGTTATTTAACTCGTTAATTCTTGAAAAATATGTCTATCTTAAAAGGATGACTATCCAACCACAGTGCGAACCCCAATAAGGCTTGCCATAAGTCTGGTCTCAAGGAGGCTCAAACTGTAGGGCGTATTCCGGCCATTGCTCAAATTTAGTAACGCTCTTTTATACATGGGAGAAATGATTAGAATTA
The DNA here is from genome assembly GCA_028566215.1 of Silene coronaria. Classification (NCBI taxonomy): domain Eukaryota; kingdom Viridiplantae; phylum Streptophyta; class Magnoliopsida; order Caryophyllales; family Caryophyllaceae; genus Silene; species Silene coronaria. Next base: position 4,803 of record JAOWBH010030394.1, read on the forward strand.
CTAGTTATACGAATGTTTATAGTTATAGTAATAATATATAAAATAAGATCGTACATGCATACGTTATGATATGTTGACCGTAGCGGTACATATATTGCTATGTTTTACTTTACGATGATTTTACACAAAATAACACCGGAAACAACAACAGTAACATAGTAAAAGTAACAGTAGTAATATCAAGAAAAGTGAAAATAACTGTATTGACAATGGGTGTTAAATATTTCGGTTCATACATCTTATTTTCATTTTAGTTTTAAGAAATATCATAGGAATGATTAATTTTAGTCCACTAGTTCGGGCGTGGCCGAGCACCAACACGTACACGTTGGAAAGAAGATGGAATGACCTTGTATAACAAAAGAAATAGCTCAAATAAGATGATTATATGTTGTACAATAATAATAATAATAATAATAATAATAATAATAATAAAATCCCAAATAAGTTTGTGAGGGGTCGTAAGCTTGTGACGTCTCACAACGGGTAAAAAATAATATGGAGGAGGTGTCTGTTATACAATGCAAGGTGATAGCAGCGCATCAAGGAGTAGTTGGCAATGTTCGTTGCTGGTTGCCAGGACTGTTCCAACCGCGTTGAAGTCTCATATTTGACAAGTCTTTGAGGCTCAATGATTTGCCACTGCCACTACTAGCATCAAACGGTGGTGGGTGAACGCAGGTGGCAGTGTACACCGGTGAAATCTTCTGACAACTCTTGATCAGAATATCATTACTTCGAACAAAATTAAGAAAGTCGAGAGTAGAATCGGAGGTTGTCTTTGAGATGAGGTGTTCACACATACAACTGTCCCATCCATGCTTAGATATCTTCCCCAACTTCTGGCAACAACTTACCGAACTTGGATCACATTTACACAGTTCATCATTCAAGCAGCAACCTGTGAAACGGTCTACCAAAGGCTTCGCTTCAACCACCGCCAAATCACTCGCTTGCATCTGGGGCTTTTTCAGGATCGGACGGCAAATGTCCAGGTTTTTTAAAAGATTAAAACTTGCGCCACCACAGGGATCTAGACCAGTAGTCCTGTAAAACTTGGACAGCTCACAGATGGGGCTATTATTTAACTCATCAGCGGACAAGCGGCCGCACTTGTCTTGAAACGTGTTGTTCACTAGGCGGAGGAAATTGTTTCGCCCTTCAATTTTGGTAGAATTTGATTTGTTCTCATCGATGCTACATGCACAATTCACATTGTTTAGCACAGAACAACAAAATTTTATAGGTCGATTACCTTCGGCCTTTTCGGCAGCTGCCTTTACCATTGGTGCGCATGCCTTCATTGCCTCTCGTGTGTCCATCTGGCATGGGCTTAGTACCTGAGTATTTGATTGATTGCGACATTGTTATTCAAATTATTGCTTCGTCGTCGTATATATAAAACCCGCAATTTATGAAATGATAAAATTAAAACAGTACGCACGCAGTAATGAACATGGGAGTATATACTGTGAGTGACTTACTGATCGAAAAGCGGTGTCGCAATCGGTGACGTTAACAAAACCGCATGATTTTGCAAGTTCTTTATCAGCGTCTAACGCATTGAAAATATTTAAGCTGGGATACGCTTCCATAACACCAGAATCTTGAACCTTACATTTACATAAAACCAAATCAGGCCCCGATAACTTAGTTTTCGGAACAGAACGACAGCGCTTTCGGATACTGGCCCTTGGGTTCAAAATCAACGACCTGTTCGGAGCGATCAGAAGCAGGGGTTTACCACCTGTATCTATCATCTCATGTATGATATTAGATAGCGAATAAGCGCACTCATCGGAGGCTTCACAATGGAGCCTATGGAGGTTGTTGTTGGACACCATCAATGTGTATAACATGAAGATGAGTACTAGGTAAAATACACTAGCCATCGAATTTATTTATGATGATGATGATGAATCGGGAATTATACTTGAGTGGTTTTAATTTAACGTTTAGGATAACCAAGGCTAGTTATTTATAGTAGTGAACGTATATGTATTAAATTGTATATGTCTGAGCTAGGAAGGTGGACTTGCTAGTTGCTAGTGATCGTGCAGTCGTGACGCCCTCGACACGACGATTAGTCGTGCCATCCACACACCCACCTACTCTGATCTCTCGCCGGCACTATCTATCTATCTGTATATCTCATCTGATCTTCCAGGTAGGTGTGATAGTATGTACTCCGTATGTATTATTTGATTAAATGTGCTTTACTTTTTCTAATCACTTGACTCGTTATTTATTCTGTTTTATTTTATATAGGCATGATCATCCTGTGCTTGCCGTCTCAACATTTTTAAGGGATAGCTATGATTATGAAATTTTTGAATGGCTTTATTTTCGTGTGACAGAAATTAACAAAACTAAATATGTAATCATGTAATGTATAAAGCTAAAATGACTTTAACAATACGAGAATTACATGAACATGACTCGGTAATAAATTACAATAGCCATCGTATCGTCAAATTTACTTTAGTTGAGATCATTTAGATTGGTTAATTAATTAATTTTAGCTATTTATAACGAATGTATAGTCGACTTAATGTCTAAGGAAGATGAATTTGCTAGTAATCGTGCATTCATGATGACGTCCATACCACCCGTACTCTATCGCCATCACTATTATGTATCATTATGTATGTATTATTATTTGATTAAACACCAATGCGCTTTTATAAATTAACTAGTTGTTGTATGGCTCCAAGATAGTTTTATCACCATAGTTTGATTCCTTGAACGTAGCGAGATCACGAAAGTCACTCAACAAACACACGCAATTGAGATCTTATTTTTATTTGTGACCGTTTCTATCGCCATCACTATTATGTATCATTATGTATGTATTATTATTTGATTAAATGTGCTCCTTTATAAATAAATGAGTTGACCGATCAATTGTGTTTTATACTCGTGTGCCTGCTGTAAAGATTATTAATGGATTCTGCGGATGGTAGCTGAATTGGTTTGGTTGGTTAATTATGTTTTATATATACTCTACTGCCTGTTGTCCTAAGATTTTTAACAGATATCGCGAATATTAGTTAAAGCACACAATTTCCCTAGAGACGGTTCCCTAGCAGAGTATATGGCCCAATAATAAGGTAACCCAAATTAGTGAATCGTCATTTGTCGGTAAATAGGATTATATATACAACCGTTGTACAAGAACATTGTACAACCATGACAAATTTAATTACATTTATATGCATTTTTTTCAAATTTTTGAAATTTTTGAGTTATATTTTAATTTTTTATTTAGGTGTCAAAATTAAGATTTAATTGAGTTCTTATGTATTATAATTTTAGTTACATTATAATATTTTGAGTTTAACGTTTATATAAATGAACTCGAATTCTTTTCAACAAAGCTTGTAAAATGTACATATATATAAGCTCAAATAATATATTATAAAGTTCAAATATTATACAACAATTGTAATACAACTGGTTGTATATAGTTATGTCATGCGACAATCAAAAACAACTCTTAGGTTGAACAATGCCAAGTGCTTGTCCTTGAACATTATTACAAGTTGATTGAGCTTCTTGATCAAGGAAAGTTATATTCACATTTTCAAGTTTAATCCCTGAGCATGGAGAAACAGTGCAAAAATTGAATGTCATTGCGACTTCTGTCGACGATGTTCCATGTATTTCCCTGTATGTTACATCGGTGATTTTTACTCCGGACTCCTGTAATTAGCACGTAACAAATAAGGCAAGTCTTGCTGAGAAGAGAATATGATGAAATAATAAACATTCAGATCAAAGAGAATAAACCATTTTTATTTCATTTAGAGAAAAATTATAAAGGTATATCGGGTGTACCAAGTTGCCGATCGAACACCCAAACTAATGAGAAAATGGACTCAACCAGTTGTACCCAAGGACTTCTCTGGAAAAAAGTAGCCCAAACTTAACATTTAAGCTATTTATTTATTTATTTATTTATTTATTTATTTTATTTTAATAACCCAATACATTATAATGAAAAGCTAGCAATTTATCCTGCAAGTTATCATTATAAATTTCCAACTTATTAAAAAAAAAATTATTTATTTATCTATTAAGTAATTTAATTAATTGAACTTCTTGTTATTAATTGTCTAATCCTATAAAACTGTCTTATACAACAATTTAAAACAAAAAAAAAAAAAAAAAAAATGTTGCATTTCCTTTACCTGACGAGGGCACTCGTTGTTAGGGCAATAGTGTTGGTCCACAATGATTGGATTTTCAACATTTCGAAATGTAACATTTTGGTAAAGTATAGTTTGGACGAATCCTGTACTGGGCCTGGCCCATGATTTAATTCTCAGCCCATTTGTTGTGTTACTGATTACAACTGATTTTACTGTTACATTTTGTACTCCTGCTTCGTCTTTCTCCCATCCTAAGCTTCCTATGCTGCATACCAATTATTAACAACAAGTTATTATGCTCACTAATCAATGTTACGGTTTTTCTAACGTATGACCCCATAGCAGGTATTAATAACCTAAAAGTGGTTATTAATGTGTGTGCCTCATGGCACACGTGAGAGAAACTGTTAATATTCGTTTTACCTGATTCCATGGCCAGGGCCACATAAGACACCCTCAATGTGAACGTTCTTGACACCGGGGCCAATAGATATACAATCGTCTCCTGTCCGCATGGTGGAGTCGAGGATAGTGACGTACTTTGACGATTGAACATGAATACCATCGGTGTTGGGACTATCAGCCGACGCTATAACGTCAACTCCTTCAATGTGCACATTTTGGCACCCTGTTATTGCAATGTGGAACTCTTGGCTGTTTAACGACGTTAATCCTCTTATTGATATATTGTTCGAATACACGATGCGCAAACTCTGAAATTAAATACACAATATATAACTCATCCTTGTTACATTTATTATAATTTCTCGTTTACATATGTAAATAACTAATGAAAATTTGAAACGTATTGTTCATAAATTTCTTTCGATCTTAAATCTATTATAGAATGACTCAAATTTATTTTTCTATAAAAAAAAAACATTTCTTTTGTTGAAGTGAAATTCGTATAAACTTTTTATTAAAAAAAATTACACTCTACTAGTAAAACTTTAATTATTTCTTACATTATACTTTACTAAAATTAAACTCAACTCATTTAATTTAAATTCAGTCTAGTTTAACTTATACTCCGTATTACATAACTTTATTTAGATAAAGTGATAAACACAAATTCCCATAAGTTTTTCGATTCAAAAGATCAAGCTAGTGATTAGATAGTGTAACTTACAGTGGCTCCCATTAGACAATTGCCACCAGACTCTTTACAACGCCACCAGGTCGGGCCTTTAGTGTCAAGAACGCCACCAACGATGGAAATACCGGTAACTTCTTGAAAGGTAATCCAATTTTCGACCTTACCAAGTATACGATGATCCTTAGGTGCTATTAAACTCCCTTTGATATTTAATGTGATGTTTTTGCTAATACATTTGTTTCCTTTAAACGTTACCGGCTTTAGCACGTACCGGCCTTTAGGTACGTCTATGACCGTTGGACCGACTGTGTTACATGCCGCTTTCCATGACTTGAGAAATGCCTTGGTCGTGTCTGCTTTGCCATTTGGCTTAGCTCCGAATTTAAGAATGTTATACACTTTTGTCGCGTGACAAGAATTCACTGAAAATGCTAAAACGCCCATAATTATGATAAATTCGATAAGTAACTTGAACATTTGGAATCTGTGATATGATTCAAATTAAAGGAGAATTTGTGTATGAATTATTATGTTAGATCTTAAATTAGCATAAAAAAGTTTGACATTTGCGTAAATATTTATATGGTTCGATGTTTGACTTTTGAAGATTACGTACGGGGCATTGAATTGTGTAAAGATGCCTTCTTAAGGAAGTACGAAAAAGGTGAAGATAGATTGCACTACGGAAAGTGCATACGTATATATGTAACTTGTAACTCTCTTACGACGGGTAAATATTACTCATATGGATAAAAAATTAAAGTGTCTAGAAAATTGTTACAAATGATTTGTCTTTATCTACTCAAGTGGTTACAAATGAGAATTTGTGTAAGTTCAATAGGTTTAAATGTTTATGTTGCTTCATGAAAATTAGTTCATATTGACTATAAACTACTCCATACAAATCGATAATAGAAAAAAGTTCTAATTCATTAATGCAACGAACAGTGAAGTCTCTCATAAGACGATACTAGCTAGTGGAATAGATCCTAAAATATATTCAAACCATTACTTAATGGTCATAACTAATAACTCGGTATATGGGTTTTTAAATCCCTTTTTTCACGCTTACAACTGTCTCAAATAAGAATGGATAGTTACATAATTTTACACGTTATTACTAATCATATTTTCAAAATTATTCCTAATTCGTTACTTTTTTTTTGTCTCAGACAATTATATACCTTTTTATATAATTTGTGAGAAATATTACTATCAAAGACAAACAAATGACTGAGACGAAAGGAGTCGAGTTTTCAATCTCCCTTGCTTTACTTTGCTTTCTCTAATTCTCTTGCAAGTAAATATGGAAGTAAGGGAAGTACAGTTCACATGGCAGCTTGTCATTTTTAAAACACATTGCTTAGCCTTGTGCTTCTAGTTTTACACAAACATTACTCAATCAAAAGTAATTTAACTTAAAATAATCGTAACAGTCGTAAGAGCGAGAGTGTAGTAATATATTTCGATGCAATGGGACGCTTGCTCGACTTCCATTAAGTAGTTACTTACTTCTCGGCAATATGCCATCATGTATGATATATAACTACACTCTCGCTCTTACGACATTTACGAGTATTGAAGGATATTTTTAGGATAAGTAAACTATTTCAGAGGCAAATATATCAATCTCCGATCTTCAATTCTCATTTTTTAAAGTTCGAGAAAAAAAAAATACGGGTTTAATTCATTTGTTGGCAATTTTTTGAAGTTTTGGCCGATCTTTTGTTCGGACTTGTCCAAGCTATACGTATTAAGTTCAAATTGTAAAACGGGAATATACAGTTTTATTTATGGAATATAAACTACATCTGTAGGAAAATATGGTATAATTGTACGTATATTTTACCATGCATGAACTATGGTAATTAATCTACTCTACAAATTTTATTGTTAATGCGGTTTATGCAAGATTTTTTTAACGGTAAAACCTACAACTGCTACCTTTATGCTAAAGGTATTACGACTTCCATTAGAGCGAGAGTGTCTACGGCCTAATTTATACTCTCTCCGCCTTATTTAGTAGTTACTAGTTTGTTGCCCGTGCGTTGCACGGATTCTAAAATAATTGCTTAAATTTATAATGTGTAAAGACGTTTTAACCTTTATTGTGTAAAAATTATTGGACAATTTTAATGCTAACAAAAATTGATTAATGATCATTATTATTGATTGAACTTGTATGACATTTGTATGACAATGTTTTTTTCTTAAGATAGTAGTTATTTTTGAAGGGTTTTGTTGGTGAAATAAAACAAAAATAACAATTTATTATATTTTAAATCACTTATCATTGCATTATATACAATATGTACATGTCTCTTTTCTTTTGATATTTGTATCTAAAGTATGATAAATGAAATACAGATGGGATACACTTTTACGCTTCTTAGATATATTTTTTTTTTCCATCATCAAGATATTCTTATAACTCATTTTTCTTTTAACCTTGACTGTTATATCACCTCCAGGTGATCATTTAAAAGTTTCTATTTAGGACATACTTATTTTAAAAAGTTTTCTTATATATCATAACTTTACCATAATTATAGTCTACTCATAGCAAACACCGTGTTGTCGAGAGGTTGTGGGCTGATTTTGAGAGGGCAGCTCTTATTTATCTGCTCCGCCTTTATATCCGTCAAAGTATTGCTGAGCTTTCTCTTTGATTTGGCGTGCAATGATACCACAGAGCTTGCGGCGATGTCGAGATCCAATGGAAGACCTGATCCCGTTGGTAATTTTAAAGTAAAATCAGCAAACAGTGGTACTGTAAAGCCAATTTCAGACGAGACATTAGAGCAGACGAGCAACACCAAGGCGGTGGTAGTTGTAAATGCGATTAGAAACTTATTCAGTTTGATTCGACTTATTTATCGTCGAATCAAAGCATGTTGTTGTTGTTGTTGTGGATGAAGAAGCAATGGGGAATAAGGCTTGTTGTTGTTATTGTATGTGTGGATGCATGTATACTTTTACAAACGTGAACAACACTCCCATAATCCCATGCATTACCGTTATGAATCATATCTTATCATACCTTTATCATTATCATATCTTAATAATATAATGCCAACTTATAATTATTAGTCATTGACTTTCTTCAATCAGCGCCACTGTATACGACTCTACGTATGTCGACCCATCATTTGCTAGACCGTCTCTCAGAAGACCTGCCGTAAAACTCCTTAAAATATTAACTCAAACCAACATTATTGAAGGAGTATATAATTAGGGCTAAAATTACAATATGGCTAACTTAATAACTTTGTGACTTGATGCAAAGAAATATACTTCGATCCCTCCAATCCAAATTAAAGGTTACACTTGCTTTTGGTTGGTTGTTGAGGCGGTATTCTGACCATACTTTTTTTTTTTATCATTTTTACGTGTCTTATTTACAAAAAAATAAAATTTTTTGAAAGATTTATATAAGATTCGTCTTTCAAAATTTTATAAATTTTACGAAACATTTATTTATTTATTTTTAAAAAGGCGGATTACGTAATTAAGGTTTTGATTGTATTGTTTTATTTTTTTGGATTTTATTATACCTAATTAAGGTCAATCTCGATCATTGCACAGATTATTTCATCTTTATTATTTCGGTTACGTATGTAATTTATTCTATTTCTCCTATGTACACAAATTATTTGGTAATATGAGAAATACGCAACCATTACGACAACTTTGTAATGACAGGCCTGAAATATATAACCCGGCGCATGCCCGACCCAATTGAAATCTGCTCTTGCCAACACTCTTGAAATCTGCTCTCAAACACCAATCAACCCACTCTATTGGCCTCATCTTAGCTCCTCTTCGCACAAATAGTAGTCACTTCCTTTTTCGAATTGGCTAGCCTTCTTTCTCGTACAATCATGTGAGTCTTTTCATTATAAGCTCGGCCTGGATCATAAAAGATCTATGAACCTCGAGAATCTTTACTTCAATAAAAAATTCTTCAATGTCCAAAAGTAATAAGCAACTCACTTGTTTAATGTTGAACTCTCTTTGTGAATCTATTTTCCACTCTTTTGATTTAAACTCTAGCCTAGCTAGACTGTTTCAAAATCTCCATCACTCCAACTCGTCTTGATTTGCTCTGATCTTTACTGTATTAATCATTTCATGGCTTTGGTCAACTCAGTGTTAGATCCAATGTTCTTTTTCTTACTTCTTTTTAGGAACTAAAACCATTATTGTATAATTCACTCGATATTTATCCTTGTTGATCCCATTAATAACTATGTGGTAGCGGTCGTGTTGGTTATTACTTGATTCTATTCCGTCTGTGCCCGTCACTCCACTCTTACATGCGATTCAAAAAAGTCGTCTAGTAGTGCATAATCAATAATACGGTTACAAAAAATGGTGTGAGAGTGGATTTATCCCACATGGAAGAAATAAGTGAATCAAAGTGTCTTTATATAGAATTAAGTATCTATTCTATTAACATAGTTTTATGGGCCATTGTTGGATAATGACTAGCGGAGATTATAAGTGAATTGGTCCTTATTATTTAACGATCAAAGACAGAGCACTTGGGCACTTGGGGCGCTTCGGCGGATTACGTAACAAAGAATCAATCCCTTAACCATATTAAATGTAAGAAGATATCATACTCATGATTATAAATAATACAAACCTTCTTTTATTTTGGATTTTAGGTAATGTCTCTGCTTCATCTTGTTCATGATCGGTCTTCGCCTTGCCTTTTGTTCTATTGAAATAATAGAAAAGTTAAACAAAGAATAAATACCTTAAACCATAACAAATGTTTATTTTGATGATTAAACAAAGAATAAATACCTTAAACAAAGAATAAATTCCTTTTGACTAGGGTCCGATTAGACTCCGACATGTTTATTTTACATGATTAAGTCTCGATTTTGATGAGTTGTTGAATAATTGGTTCGGATTGGTTAAGGGAATTTGTATTGTTATTGTTTTTGTGACTTGACCTTCCTCCTTGACCCTTGTCCACCAGTTATGTTTGGGAGTATCGTTATTTCACTTGGCTAGTTTCACCGACTTAGGTTGAACACGGGAGTGGGAACCGAGGTGGGGTACCCTTGACCTTCAATTAGAAGCCTACCCTTGCGAAAGGGAGGGAGATAATTGGGAAGGTAGATGCGGACCTAAGGACTTAGATCATCGTTAGGATACCATGGGAGTTGTTTTTAGTTGTGACCTAAGATACCGATTGCGAACCCATGAGGTAATTGAGACTACTTGTATTGACCACGAACCCGGGAGGGAGGTGGGAGATACCTTGATGCATTTTTCTCCTAAACCAATTGCTTGACAACTTATCAATGAGACTTGTGAATGTGAATGAAACTTGTCGGCGGTGTAATCAAGCCTTATGCCTTTCCTTATTCTTATATCATTATTCTCATTTTCTTGCTTGTTTGATTTAGTAATTTTCTTATGCATTTCTTAGTTAATTTATTAGTTTAATCACCCTCTTTATTTGATTTGCGTAGCTAACTTATAATTTGAGACGAACTAGTACACGACCTTGACCTCATTGTGGATTCGACCTCGACTACCCTACTACATTAGCTTAGTTAAGTTTATTTTGTGTTGGCCGGGGGAGGGCGACAAACCCCGCTTTCAGTGGTATTATATTATTATTATTATTATTATTATTATTATTATTATTATTATTATTATTATTATTATTATTCCGTCTCATAACGTACTC
>JAOWBH010030504.1:0-15758 GCA_028566215.1 Silene coronaria
GACGTTGTGTTATGTGTCGTCACCCGTTCCGGGGTGGCCTGCTATGATTCGTATGGGGAACATTTGTTCACAAATTTCTTTTGACGTATTTTGGATATGAGCCGCGCTACGAGATAGAGTCGATCGATAGATGAGATGTAGAGGTCGTAGTACTGAGTCGTATTTATTATTGATAGTTTAGTTTTGTAATGACTTAACTTGTATAACTATTAAATTGTTCTTCGATTGTGATTTTGAAACACTACCTCGGGCAACCGAGATGGTAGCACCCTTTGTTACCTCGGCCGGATAATTGGGGGTGTTACACAGAGTATCATTAATCTTGCCTAGTGCTTCCACGGTAGTCATGTTTCATGTCAAGGGAGGCCTTTCTACAAAATATGTTGAGCTAAATAAATAATCGAACCAAAGAGCCCTTGGACACTTAGGACTCGACTCACAAATTGACATGACATGGCAGACTGGACTCAAACCTTAATCGATCACAGACCTTGACCCAGGAAATGAACCATATAGCTCACTCGAAATGGGTCACACGAAACATGGTGCGTGGTTTTGGTCTTAGACCCTAGGTGACCCATGACTGAAACAAGACATAACAACATGACCCAACATGGACTTGGTGTGACTAAACCTTTCTTGGACTATTCGGGTTCGTAGGGTTCAAAGAGAACGTCCCACATTGCTAAGTTAGGGCATTTTATGTGCTTGATTTGAACCAAGTGGTCGACATGTGTGAGTTCCAGTGACCCAAGTGGGTTATGCAAGACACCCTTTGACGGCTCACATGAGCCTAGACACAACCATGACACAAGATGGATTCATACTTAGGTACGATTTGGTGAAAAAATCATTTTGGAGTCGAGTTGAAAAATATAGATGATTGACTTTGAAATGAGAATTCAAATGGGTAGCATGCCGGCTATAAAAAGCTTGTTTTGGCCGAAAATTCTTGACTAAATTAGGCAACATTCCGAGTTTGAAAATCATGATATTTTGAAAGTGGCTAGTTCAAAAGTTCGGTTTAGAAAATGACTTGGAATGTTATCGAAAAACATGGACATGGAGACTTCACATAGCACATTGTTATTCGCATATTAGTGTATGTATGCTCCTAGACTCTTCTAAGTTTCGGCCGGTCTCTAATAAGGGTTTATGCCAATGAATCCGCCAAATCATGTGAATGGGAACACCATAAGCATTCTGCAATATGGTAGAACCAAACCAAAGACCAAAGCAAATTCATCTTGATACTTAAATCGGGCATAGTGGACGTCACCTCCTGACCATTGGAATCAACCCAACGGCTGAGGTGGTCCGAGAAACAAAATAACTAAGGGTTTATGCATGATTCAAGGTACTATAAGTAATATTTTACTAACCACCACTTCCTTTTCAAGTCTCACCATCCCCATCGGAGTCGTCAAACTGTGGACATAGGAAATATCCACGGGGGTCGTTTGGACAAGCACGCGCTCGAATACATGGTTCGATTATAAATTGGACAAAATCTTTGAAGAGTCGCCACCAAGTTTTATGGGAACTTGAAACCGTTCAAGTCAACTTTACACTTTTCATCGAAAAAGCACAAAGCAGTCGATTAAAGTGAATAAAGATAAAGACTTGTTCCCTAAATCACTCAATTTGAATGACCCTCGCAATCAATGGCCTTTAGACGGATCTACAAACCATAAATTCTGAGTTCGGGGTGAAGGTACGTGTTAGGAAGCCTATAAAGACACCTAACCCCGCCCGTTTCAATAACGGCCTCTAGTAAGACAAGTAGTGGTTTTCAAATAAGGTCATAGCTACATCGAAGTTGAAATGCAAACATTCGTTTTAAACCTAACACGTGAATCGATTTCTATGTCGATTTAATGCAATAATACTACTTCGTCGAAGTTATTTTAGCATGTAAGATTCATTAATTATTGCAGCATAAATAAACAAATAAGGCTTGGGGGAAATGGGAGCCGTTGGGATCTAGCCTATTACAAACCGGGCATTTCATGCCAACAATCGACGCAAACGATAAATAAATTACAACTCAATCTATATACAAATTAGACAAAACAATGACCCTTATAAAAGACTTACAAAAAAATGTACATAAGGGGGAGGCCACGGCTCATTTACATTGTCCTCGGTCCTCTCCTCATTTTGCGCACCCACTTTATTTTAATTAATCAGATATTAATTATCTAACTAACTAAAACAAAGGTTTTTAGAAAACTAATTACTCAAATAAAAATAAATAACAACAATTGACCCATAAATTTAAATTACATGACCAAAATAACAAATTACATGACTACGATAAATTACGATGATAACGATAACAACGACATAGAAATAACAATAACAAAACACTGTACTCTTACTGGGCTTGCATCTTCTTGATCCCTAAGTCAGTGATTAGGAGAATAGAAGCTATCTGTCGAAATTTCCTATAGGATGACAGCTCTGACTACCATAGAGTACCCTTAATTGCCTGGGACAAAGTCATTTTGCCTAAGGAAGAAGGGGGGCTTGAAATTAAAAAAGCTGATTCTTGGAATATTGCTACAGTGGCTAAGCTAGTCGATTGAATTTACTCAAAAGCTGACAGGTTGTGGACAAGATGGATAAATCAAGCCTATAATGGGGATTGGCACAGCTATACTACTCCCCCTACTGATGCAGCTTGGGCCTGGAAAAATATCTGCAAAGTCAATGAAATTGTGAGGCCGACTTATATAAATGATCAATGGCAACCTGCTGCCAATGTCTTCTCTATTTGAAATGGCTATGAGTGGCTTAGGCATAAACAACCTAAACAAAGCCGGTATAATGTGGTTTGGAACAACTGGAATCTTCCCAAACAAACTATGATCACTTGGATTGTCCTGAACAATGGCTTAATGTCAGAGAGAAACTATTCAGGATTGGATACAATCAAGAGAAGAATTGTTGCATCTGTGAAGAGGAGACAAAAGCTCAAGAACATCTGTTTTGTGATTGTGCTTACAGCAAGCAGATTGTAATGAGCATTGAGCAGTGGTATGGCTTTAAGATTAATGTCAACATATCTAGTTCAGGTGTTGTATTGAAGTTTGAGTCTGATATGGACTGCCTCCCACTATCACACTTGGACTAAGAGGAACAAGGCCAAACGGGATGCTATCCTAGTACGGCTAGGAAGAGTGTCTGAACAAATGAAAGAAGAAATAAAAAGAACAATCAGATTATGATGGGCAAGAATTTGCTGACCTGTACTGACAAAGAATGGCTGCAAAAATGGGACTGCATCAATTCAGCTCCTTAACCTGCTTACACACTAGATTGATGGCCTAGAGTAATGATATTGGGTTTTTGAGCATTGGCATGTTAGCTCATACCGGTTATTGGTTGTCTGCAAAACGATTTGTATATTTCGGCATCTCTTTTGATATATATTACTCACATTTCACCAAAAAAAAAAAAAACAATAACAAAACAAAGCAACGAAATAATAATGACAATAATAACTAACAAAAATAACATAATGAGAATCATCATCATAAATATAAAATCTAAAATTAAATTACTTGCTAACATGGACAATTTATTATTTTAACAAACTATATGGAATAATTATGTGAAACATGTGATTTAATACTTAAAAAACAAACTCGACTGATCACAAAATATGATATTAATTTCATTAATCCTATAACACTTAAAACAAACGGGTCATGTGATTTAAATAATTAACACATTGTTTAGACTAAACTATTTCATTATTCAACTAAAACAAATATAAGCATGCTAATAATCAAAATAACATAATAACAAAGGTAAAATTTCATTCTACCTAAGCGACGCATCAAAATTTCATCTTGACTAATTAAACATCATCATATACTCATTCATATCATTATTCATTCATGATCTCATCATTAAACATACCCATTGACGAATTAAATCAAAATAAAACTAGTTCAACATGCTTATCTCATAATCAAATTAAATCAATTAATAAACACATGTTATTTGCATAATTAAGACTAATCCTAACAGCCCATAATCCTCAACAAAAACATCATCATCATATATTATTAACGAACATGCTAATTAATCATGCACATAATCCTCAACAAAAACATCATCATCATATATTATTAACGAACATGCTAATTAATCATAATAATAAACTAAATAAGAACAATAATAATGAACAATAGTAATAATAATCGAGAAAAAGAGGAAAAAGAGAATGATATGGAATTTTGCACCCTCAACTTACATGTACTTCGGGACCCCATTTCAGTTCATTAGTTGCAAGCTTTAATGAAGGTACATTGTCGACGATTTTTTTTGCAAAGTTTAGATCTTTCAAGTAAACAAACACGTTGATTACACAAGGGCTGGCTGGAACACGAGCACGGGTGAAAACTAGAGCAATGTAATGCTCGAATCGTCACTTATGCTCGAATATGAGGATGAAGGTTGGTTTCTGGGTATGAATGGCTTACTAAGGTTGATTACATAAGAGGTGTATGGGTGTTTTAGTGCATAAAAGTTTCGTCCTAAATTGTGAAGGTAATGGGTGCTTATATAGGAAGAGGGAGATAGAGGGGTGATGCTAGGGCTTTAAGATCTTAAATGAGCTAGTTATGGAGTATATGGAAGGATTAGGAAGGCTCAAATCTTGAGAATTAGGCAAGGGAGTCGAGATTGGAAGCTTAAGGAAATTCGGTGCGGGTTTTGGAAAACTTACCAATTCGGTTTTGAAAGAGGAATTGAGCTCGGTTTTGGCATGGAGAATATGGAGGATTTTTAACTTGTATGGCAAGGTAGAAATGTTTCTTGGTGGCTAAGACATAGATGGAAGCTAGGCTAGGTGAAGGAGGGAGTTTGGGTTCGAAAAACAGGGGAGTTGAAATCCCTGTTTTCGTGGCTTGGACCAAAGAGATTTTGAAGGTGAGTTGGGCAATGTTAGGGGCTATATTATGAGCATGGTTATAGTCCAGGTGTGAGGTGAGGTTAGGGTCAACTAGGGGTTGGTTTTAGGCTGGTTTGGTGCGTGTTGAGGCTCGAAAAGCACAAAACAACCACTTCACTCTTTCTTCCTTCTCTAGCAAGCTTTTCTGTATCAAAAACCCATATAAATATTTTCAATTTTATAATTTAATTATTTCCCTCCCAGCCCAACATTTTCTCTCTCTCTCTCTCTCTTCCACAACAATGGCGACGACTACCTCCAACACCATGAAAGTCGACGAACTTCGTACCGAGCTCTCCAAACGCGGTCTCAGCACTTCCGGCATTAAACCTACCTTGGTATATTCCTTCTCCATGCTCCGTTTCCTTTCCTCTCTCTTCATTTCACTTGCATTTATCTCTTTTCATCCAATGATTGTCATGTTATTTCAGGTGAAGCGCCTCGATGCCGCTCTTCGAAAGGAGGCCAAACAATCGGCGAACGACACTGCGGCGGATGACGCGGTGGCGTTTGCGGCCGAGGACACGGCAGCGGTTGCGGCGGTGGATACAGCCGCGGTGACGGCGGCGGCGGTGGTGGTAGGGGAGAAGAGGGAGAGAGAAAGTGAGGAGTGTGATGGAGGAATTAAGGAAAGAGAGAGGTATCAGAAGATGAGTGTTATACAGTTACGGAAAGAAGCTTCCACTCGAGGTGTTTCGACTAGTGGCATTAAGAAGGAGCTTGTTGAGAGGCTTTGTAGTGCTGTTGACGGTGTTGATGGTACGAATTTGTTTGCTATTTGATAATTTTTAGTTTTGTAGTGTTTGCTTTGTGTTGTTATTGTTGCTGCTTTTGTTATTGATTTTAGCTTAGTTTTGGAGTGAGATATAACAATGGTGAAATGTTGGCAAGTGGTTTGTCGTAACAATGTTGGTTTGGACTTTTGACCAAAGGATTTGTTAAGGTCATTTCTGGAAAGACGAATTTGAAGGGAATGTAATAGGGAAATTTGCGTTGTTTTGGTTGATTAGGACGTAAATTGAGGGATCCATTTTTCTTAATTTAAGCCAGATTACAATCCGTCTGTCGCCGTCCCCTCCCCTCCTCATCTTTTTTCTAAACAAAAGCCAAGGGAATTCTGAATTACGTAGTGAACTGGTTTGAACAGAGAGAGTAACAATGGTAAAATGTTAAAGTTTAAGTCCACATGTATTGGATTGTTAGCTAGTGCAATGTGAGTTTCAAGTAAATGGATAAGTTAAGGCCGTGTTTTGATGGGGAAATTTGAAGTGAAAAGGAGAGAATGAACAGAAAGAGGGGTTCGGGGGATTTGTTGTTGTTTTGGTTAATACGTTAGGTAGGACGTAAATTGAGGCATCCATTATTAAAATCCATCAAATGTAGGGAGGTTTTGGAAGGAAAATGACGATGTTCCCTCCTGTCCTTGAACTTCTATTTGAACAAATGCTAAGGAAATTATAACTAGATAGCGAGTAATTTTCAATATGATATCTGATGTCGATGATCATAGTGTGGATCTCTACAACCATGTACACAAATACTTGTTGCGATAGGATCTTTTCAACAAAATACTTTTGTCAACGTGGTAACATTCACATAGGCAAACTTGTCATACTAGGAACATTTCAACAAATTTCGGAAATATAGTTGGTAGGAAATGATGTCCATTGTACAATGTATTAGAGTTGTTAGGGTAACACAACAAGAATGTGGCATACATATTTTTGTTGCATTTGATGTTCAAAGAGTAATTACTTTCATGTTGGTGTGTGCTAAGATAATGGAGCAGCAGCAGATGGAAAGCAAGAGGACAAGATAGTGGAAGAGGTTAAGAAGGAGAAAGTGGTGACAGCCACGAAGAAAGGTTCAGCGGTATTAGATCAATGGCTTCCTGACAATATAAAAGAACATTACCATGTTTTAGAAATGGTATCTCTCTTAATTTTTAACCTTTTATAGTTTTGTTTGCTAATAGGCTAATAGCCTCATACTTGTCAAATTTATAAAGAAAAAGTAGTTCTAACAGTGCGCCTCTTTTGGGGATATAGGGAGATGAAATATATGATGCAATGTTGAACCAGACAAATGTAGGGGACAACAACAACAAGTTCTATGTGATTCAAGTCCTTGGTATGCACATCCATTTCTGTATTTTAGTTACGAAATTCGTCTGACGTATTACTATTTTGATCAAGTCACTTAAAAATTCCTTTACTTGAATCACTCCACACATAGAGGATGATATATTAGAGTGTAGTTGGGGCAACTAAGTGGTGAAAGACATAACTAATGGTAGAGCTTGGGTTGCTTCCACAACTTAGCAACTGAATCAACTAATACTCGAACAATATGCGGTGGATTTAGCTATGTCATTGTTGGTTTCTTTAACTTAACATAATGTCAGTATACAACTGACAGTATAACTGTTTGAACCCTGAAATACAATTTTTCGTGCCTCTGATGCTGAAGTTCTTTTACTTACCCTTCACTTGCTTTGCTATTATGAGTAGAAGCTGATGGTGGTGGCTTATACATGGTCTATACCAGATGGGGGAGAGTAGGCGTAAAGGGCCAAGATAAATTATTTGGGCCATATTCTTGTCGATCATCTGCTACTGAAGAGTTTGAGCAGAAGTTTTTGGCCAAGACAAAAAATAATTGGTCCGATAGAAAAGATTTTGTTTCCTATCCTAAGGCTTACACTTGGTTGGAAATGGACTACAGTGAAAAAGATCAGGTATATTTAAACAGCTACATACATAGGTTTTTGTTTTTCCTGAGATTAGTTTTTATTGCTCCTCGTTTTAGTTAAAGCCTTGGCTTAAACTATAAAACTTGCTTCCTACTGGTACACTAAAGTGCTTTGATTCTATTGAAGAGTAATTAAAAATGTATTTCTTTGTAGTAACAGCTCTTCTTTGATGTAATCTCTAAAATAATAATGTTAGGTTAAAAAATATTCTATGATTTTGCATTACAATTTTTGTAATATACTTTTAGGACCAAGCAAAGCCTTTGGCTTCATGCACTGATGTTAAACCTACGGAAACCAAACTTGAGTCACGCATTGCAAAATTCATCTCCCTTATCTGCAACATTGGCATGATGAAGCAGCAAATGATGGAAATTGGTCAGTATATTTCTCAGAGATATTTTGTTGTGCTAATTGTTTTTGTTGTTTGCTTGAAACAAAATACCCCTATACATTGTGCAGCTTCTAAGACTAGTTAGATGGCAATTTCAGTGTCTCTTTTTCTTACTTGCAATGGGCGGATGTTCTCTGACCCTTTCTATGTTTATATTATTGTTCGATATTGTTTTGATAGATGACATAAGGATGTCAAGTTTTATAAAACATACCCATGAGAGACCTATTTTTGTTTTTATTTTATTTTTTAAAATATTTTCCATTCAGTTAACACAGCCCCTTTTGAAGTACTGTCTGTCTTTAATTTCATCTATCTTGCAATTTTGTTGTTCAGGTTACAATGCCGAAAAGTTACCTCTTGGAAAATTAAGCAAGTCAACAATTTTGAAGGTAGATATACGTTTGTCTTGTTATTAGGGCACGCTAACTAGTGATTGGGGTGCCTCAAGTATTTGGAGTAGCTGTTTGGCAATAACAAGGCTCTCCATACGCGGGGATTCAAATTTCTTTATTGACTATTTCATAGGACATGATCATAAATTAAAGAAATACTCCTTATATATGTTGGGTGAATGCGGGAAGAAGTTAGGTAGAATCATCTTTAGGCTGCATGAAGTAAAGTCTATTCTCCATTTTAGGAATGTAAGGCAGATAGCCTTAAGCAGAAGAGAAACACCATTGCTTTTGATGCTCCTTATTTATATTTTAGTCATTAAGTGCTTTTGAGTTGGCAATTGGTGTGGAATCGATATTCTTATGGGTTTAGCACGTTTCTTATGGGTTTAGTCATTACGTGCCTTAAGCAGAAGAGAAATACAATTCTATTACAAAATATTTCTGTACTGTTTTCTCTCACTTCCTTGACCTGTGGTGGCTTATCATTTTTCTCTTTATGTAGGGTTACGGCGTTTTAAAGCAGATTGCTGATGTCATGGGACAATCCAACCGAAAACTACTTGAACAACTAAGTGGGTGCGTATTTACTGTTCTGTAGTATTTATCTCTGGTGCCTGTTATATTTGCTTTCTGTAGGTTTCTAATACTTCTCTTTCTTTTTATACTTTCCGTCAAATGCAACCTTTCACGAGCTTCTACTGATTTTAAATGCTTTTCATTGCAGGGAGTTCTATACTGTTATTCCTCATGATTTTGGGTTTAAAAAGATGCGTAAGTTGTTTTCTTATGGAGCACCATGGCTCTAAATATTTAGCATTTGATGTCAGTCTTTTTGCGTTTTCCAATGGAGCTAAAGACTCAATATAGTTTAGCTTTGTAATTTGACGGAACAAGTCAGACGGGCACACTATAGTTCTTGCGCTTCTTATTTTGTGTAGTAACATGTTGTTGACGCCATTCTGACTGCAATATCATTATGGGCCATACTGAAACAATCTTTTTATATTTTGAACACGCGGGCAGGTTGTGTGTATATCTGACTCTTTTTAGTCCGCAATAATAAGCTTAGCATTTTGTTGTAGCATTTCTAATGTTATTATCTTGTTCTCCATTTTTTTGATGTTTTGTGGATTTTTATCAATTAATGGCCATGTCGCCCGTAGAGTGTAGGTATGGATAAGTTTCCATCTAACATATGCAATTGCTTGCAGGTGAATTTGTCATTGACACGCCTCAGAAACTAAAAGCCAAGTTGGAAATGGTAAAGTTCTGATTAACATATGTTTTTACTTGTTGCCTTGGGGATTTGGTTGCAGAAAAGTTTATTATTGAAGTAATGAAATTACTAGTTGCTGAGAATTATTATTATTATTATTATTATTTTTTTTTTCCGCGTCATTAAGTAACTCTGCTTCTTTTGTTTAAAAGGTTGAGGCTCTTGGTCAAATTGAACTTGCAACAAAATTGTTGAGTGAAGGTGTAGGAATGCAGGTATGTTTGTGTCCTATATCTTTTACACTAGTGGCATATGCTATTTTTATACATAGATGTGTCCTTTGCTATTGACTTATTGCCATTCTCTGATGCATATTTTCCTTTTATAATATTGCTTGTTATTTCTCTATAAGAGAAAGAGAGTGTTTCACTTACCTCTGATATAAGAATATCGTTATAATAATATGCTCTATTATATTTGCAGGACGATCCATTATATGCTCAGTATGAAAGACTCAATTGTGGCCTGGTACCAGTAGACAATGGCTCAGAAGAGTTTTCCATGGTAAGCCATCATCAATATTTCATTGATGCTCATAAATATTCCCTGAATGACATCTCCTTATAAATTTGGTTGTTTTGGTGTTTGCTGAGACAATGATTAGAATTATATGGATGATTTCCAGCAACAATTACTATCATTTGCTCAGCTGTTTATTTCTACCCGTGCAACGCAGAGTCAGAAAAAGTGATTATTGATGTGTGTGACATTATGACTGATGCTCTTCAGAGCATGCATCATGCTTGTAAATATGCAATACCCCTTGATCTCATAAAAAATTCTCATCATTCCGTATTGGTTTGTCCCAATGTAATCTACTTGTTAGGTTAAAACATAAACTGTTTTCATATTAACCTCAATAGAAAGAAACAAGTTAGGAGAGTTCAATGAGAGAACTACATTTCTACCTAGTATTAGACATTTTGATTGTTCTCCATCATCATCTTAAAATTGAGCCATGATAAACAATGAATATTTTCTTGGATGGAGGTAAGTATGTTTGTGTACCAATGATCCTGCCTAAATTTATGGCTGCGACAATGTTTCCGAGGTATTAGGCTACCAGCAAAGATGTTACTTAGAAGTTAGAAGATTGCGGGTTTGGAAAATTGCTGTTTAATTTAGTGTGTAATAAGTTTTCTGTTTTTTTGTTTCCTTTTTCAGATTGACACGTATATGAAGAATACACACGCTAAAACACATTCTGCTTATACAGTAGAAATTGTTCAAGTGTTTAGGGTGTCAAGAGAAGCCGAACACGAACGCTTTAAACCGGTAAGTTGTTTAGTATTGATGTCCATGTGTGATTTTATAATATATGACCCAAACACGACTTATATGAGACGTCTTCATAGTTAAATGTGATACCAACCCATGGACTCCATAAGTAAATGGGAATGCATGAAGATTTAGGTTCTGTCACACATATGACTGATGTGAGACCTTCTTACACAAGACTCACTGAAGTTCTATCTTTTCCTTCACTCTGATCTGTTTCTTACCTATTTATCCCAGTTTGCTAGTACCAAAAATAGAATGCTCCTGTGGCATGGCTCTCGTTTGACAAACTGGACTGGGATTTTGTCTCAAGGTAAACAACTAGCTAATGTAATAGGTCCAAAACTATGTTCTCTTGTGTTTTCCAAAGTTGATTCTATAAATTGTTCATGTATCATGTATCTATATTCAGGGTTACGTATTGCGCCACCAGAAGCACCCGTAACAGGGTATATGTTCGGGAAAGGAGTTTATTTTGCGGACATGTTCTCTAAGAGTGCAAACTACTGCTGCTCAAGTTCCAGTTCTCCGTCTGGCGTGCTCCTGTTGTGTGAGGTAAATTTTACTTTTTATGTTAGTTTGAACCCTTTTCTATAGTCTACAGATAGTAGCCTGGGTAGATAAAATCTGAATCCCAAAAAGTAGAAAAAGCATGTGCTCATATGCCTATTACAATTTTTGTAAGAATAATCTTGGAATTTCAGCCCGTCTGGAATAGTCTAGAGTCCATTTCACTTGAAACATATTCATACCTTGCTGATACCCTATTCTCGTGAATCTGGTTTGCCCGTAGATAAATTTCATAAACTCAATATTAGTTCGTATGCCCTTGGTATTAAATCTTGGCTGGGGCACAGGCAAAAAACATAGACCTAAGATATGAAGTATTTTGAGGCTGTATTGGTCGCATCTACGTCACAATGGAATGAGATCAAGGCCAAAACTGAGATTTAATACCATACCTCTGTTTTAAGCTTTGTTTGAACTTTGAATGGAAGAAACTAGATGGAAAGTGATGGCATGGGAAAGAAAGGGGTAATATATCTTGCTTGGTTAGCAAGTGTGGTTGGAGGTACATTGAGGGGAGAGACATATTCACTTCCCTCATATCCTTCATGCCTTTAATATCGATTTCTGCTAATATTTTACGTGTTTTAGGAGGTTTGTGATGATTTTTCAATCGTTCTACTATACAAAATTCATACTCCGAGCACACGCAATGGAGCCGGCTACGCCTAATGAGTATCAGGGTCTCAAAGCAAGAAAGTTTGGATAACATTCGATTCAGGAGATGGCCCCGGCCATGCCTTTCCTTGCCAAAGGATTTTTATTTAGTAAATACAGATTAAGATCGTAAAAACATATAGAAGCCTTTTTTAAGCCTAAACAATATTCTTCCAACGTAGGAAAGATTTAGGAGGAAAGTGGCATTGGTCCCTTCCTCCTCCCCTCCCTTTCACTTTAAAAGCTTGCCTCCTAAACTTCCTTTAGTAGATTTATTTTTCTGATGACATGTTTTGTTTTTGGCATATACTTCCACGTGTAGTTGTTCCTAATAAATCTTGTGGACTGATGAATGAAACTGTTCTGCATACTTTGTCAGGTTGCATTGGGCGAGATGGAAGAACTCCAATATGCAAATTATGATGCAGATAAGCTGCCGCCTGGAAAGTTAAGGTGCGACTGTTTCTACTGTCTGTGATAGTGTGCTGTGTGATGTTCAACTTGATTAGCAGGAATCTAGGGAGACTGGGAGAACCCGTGTGATGCACATAATCTATCTGTTTTCTGTGTTGCATTTTGTACCAAAATTCAGGAATTGCTTATTTAGGAAAGCACATCAAAACTCTAAAACCTAAAGTTATTTCTCGACTAACCTACTGTCGCTTTTGGCATTATTAATTATTATCCATGCTACTCAAACTGTTACGGTTCATTGCATGGTATGGGACATGAGTCCCACATTGGTCGTGTGGGAGGCTTGATGTGGGATTTATATATCGAACTGGGCTCTATCACCCTTTGAGCTAGCTTTTTGGGTGGGTTCTCCCAATATCTATATCAATGGTATCAGAGCCAACCACCACCCTTCTGCATCCTTGGCCCTATAGTGACGTCGGTATTGCAGTGTTCGGCCGGGGCTAGAAAAAGGTAGAGTGCACAGCCTACTGCTGGTGACGCCGGTAGTGCAGTGTTCGCCCGGGGCTAGAAGGTTGTAACGCACAGCCAGCAGGCGAGGGCGCCTGGATGCTGAGCGTGGTGGAATATTACGGTCCATTGCATGGTACGGGACATGAGTCCCACATTGGTTGTGTGGGAGGCTTGATGTGGGATTTATATAGAATTGGGCTTTACCACCCTTTGAGCTAGCTTTTGGGGTGGGTTCTCCCAATATCTATATCACAAACTTGGTTGCAAGTGTCAAGTTCGGACGAGTATCATTTTCTTTTGAAAATTTTCATATTTTGGTCTGAAATGTAATGTCTTAGATTGCTGCAACCTATGGTGGTGTTAGTAGGTCCTTGTCTGGAATACTGTGAAACCTAACCATTCTCAATCTTGTTAACAATTATATGCATCAGCACAAAGGGAGTTGGCGGCACTGCACCAGATCTCTCTAAATCCAAGGTCCTTGATGACGGTGTTGTCGTTCCTTTGGGAAAGCCAGTTCAGTCGAAAGATGGCAAGGTTAGTGTGTTCCTTGTAAGGTGGTTTTACACTCGTGCAGTTTGATTGCACATCAAATGCTTGTATTTGTGCGTACACTAAACTTAATCGCAGCTAACAAATTTTGTCGTCTTATACAAGTATACAACAATTTGCTGTCAAATGCTTGCCTCTTACAATGCATATGTTTTTTCAGGGTGGGCTACTGTACAATGAGTACATAGTTTACAATGTAAATCAGATAAGGATGCGGTACGTCCTCCAAGTAGATTTCAAGTATAAGTGGTAGCTGATGATGTAGATATGGAGCTCTATTCTAGGTATCGTCGATGGCCAAGGAGCTTTCATGAGATTTACTCTCATACTCAAGTCTCAACGCTGTAAAAACATGGAGCATTTTGTTTGTACTGGAAAACGTCCATGTCTAGTGAAGTTCTTTTTGTGTAGCAACTGCGTGGGTACATAATTTTTACCATGTTCGTCTTAAATTGTCTCCAATTTTCCCAAGTGTAATGGGAGGAACAAGATCATTAGAATAAGAAGGGAAAGGGAAATTTGAACCTAAAAGTATTGTATAGGGGAATTTTGTCTCAACATCTAGAATAAGATCTCTCAATCTCAACTCATCGGTGATGTGAAGCTTCTTCTTAGAATTGCATTGAATTTAAATTTTGTATTCTCAACGCTTACCCGTATCTAGAGCTGGACAGTGAGTCTGGTCACTCTGCCTCGCGGTGAGGCTGGGCCACCCGTGCTATCTCGAAATTTTCGCAGGCTAAGCAGGTGAGGCTCCTCAAAACTGAAGCCCGTGCACGATCAGAGTGGTAGGCCGGGTGAGGTTGAAGTGGTGGGTTGGTCAAAATACAGTCTGAGATATGAGTTGGGACGGTCCACATCTTTGTTCAGCTCTAAAGTCAAACTATAATTTCATTTGTTCCAACTTCATTTGGAATCTTTCATTACTTTCATATGAAATTAGGTCAATCTAACTTCATTCAAATTAAGATTGTTAATATTAAAATTTGACACTGTTGTGTATTTTTTATTGTACAACTTATTTTTTTCTTACAATTTCAAATGAAATTTCATGCACATCTTTAACAATTAATCTAATTAATTAATTGGGTTTTCTTACATGATAGTCATAGTCAACTAGACAAATTATTAGAACTAATAATTTTTGACGAACCTATTGTTTTTTTATTTTTTTGGTGTAAAAAAAAAATGTCTACAATCGACAACAAAAACGCAAACAGCTAGCCAAAAAAATTGCTCAATTTTTTAAAATGAGATTTGACCGTCTACTAGTCCCGCTTCCCGCACAGTCACAGTCACACTCACACTCACTCGAGTACTCGTAACATTTCTGCCGCCTAAAACTCCCACGTTTCCAAATCAAAAATTGCACAAAAATGTTACAAGAAATATTACTAGCTTTACTAGGTTTCACCGGCGATTTAATTATCGACGACGACGAACACCGCAACTCCCTCGACCTCCCTCCTCTCTCCACCGCCGCCTCCGCTTTCAAACTCGCCGCCGACCTCTCCTTCATCCGCCCTAGCGACCGGTACTCTCTCTCCTCAATTCTACGTTTTTTTCGATGTTTTGGAGGTTAATTTGTTGAATTGACGTAATTTAGGGCTTAATTGTTAGGGATGTGATCGAGAGGATTGTCAAGTTAGGGTTTTATTATCGGGAGCTTGATCGTTTTGCGACAAAGTCGCGGAATTTGAGCTGGATTAGGTCGGGGAGTGGAGATGATGTGAATAAGTTGCCGGAGAGTCGGAGTGTGTATCGACGAGCGATTGCGAATGGTATTGTTGAAGTGCTTTCGGTTTATCGGTCTGCCGTTTTGCAGATTGAGCAGAAGTTGTTGGCTGATCATCTGCCTATATTGGGGACTGTTACTCAGGGTCTTAATAAGGTTTTCCGTCCTCTCTTCGTGATTTGATTTGTTGCTCCTTTGATAATTGATAGTAGTCCTTGGTGTTCCCCTCCCATTCAAATTGTTGTTTACGGTTTTATTC
>JAOWBH010030722.1:0-15752 GCA_028566215.1 Silene coronaria
GGTTTAAGACTAGTAAATTAGCTTTTTATCCCCTACAAAAAAGGGATCAATAGAATTGCTAAAAAATCTTTAACTTTTATATATAAGAGATTTTCAAATTTTTCATTGCTCAAAAGGAGCACTTGCTAGCCATTTGATTCAACAGAAGCCTTGTATCACGTTCTAAACTTCTAATAACTACCATGAAGACGAGAGCGAATCATCGGTTCCATTTTCGCGTTTCATCTTGAGTTGCGTTACTTTAATCTTTGACGCATCATCCACATGAATAAATAATGGAATTTACAGAATCGAATCAAAGTATGAATTAAAAGGAAGTAATAACAAGGGAAATTGGACCCTCCACGAAAACACAAATACTTTGTTAAGGCGGTTTTACACATATTTATCCTAAAACGGGTTCTTTTAATAACCACTTTTACCCACTAATAAGTTGTGTTCGGATCCGTCACACTTTTATCTTAATGTAAAACCGCCTTACAAAGACTAACTCGAAAATGAAAAAATGAAATGCCAGCAACCTGCTATGCAACTGTAATCGAGAATTCCACTGATGGAAGTTCAAACATTATTTACAGCACCACCGAATTTCATACAGTATCTTACTTCCAATTCTTGAACAAATATCTTTTGTGAATTGTGAAAGGGGGCCAAAGCAATTCCAATTCTTAGGAAACACAACACAGCAAAGACGGTTTCTATATGTAAGAACATGATTTTCAATCCACAAACTAGGACTTACCTCAAAAGTGACTTGCAATAATTACAATCTCATGTTCATAAGATTAGATCTTTAATTTACAGATATTCCAGAACTTGTTCCTCCTGCAGTGTCAAAGATTGCAAAGTTGAATCAACTATACATTATCTACTACGACGGTATATACTCACTTGATCTGCATGCCAAACCCGAGCTGTCATCTAATGCTCCATTTTTGTTTTCAGCTTTATCACTTGGAAGAGCTGCTCTTAAGCACTTGCTCATTGTAAAGTTTGGATGATTAGAGTGAAAAAAAAAAAAAAAAAAATCAAGGTTAAGAAATCATAACCTTGAGCGCCTAATGCATTTAATGGGATTAAAAAGCATGCCATGCCGTTTTAGTGAAGGGAATGGTGCGCGATGCAAGGAGCGTAATGGGCCCACATCCCACTCTTCGATGTTGGTCGGGACACAAACGTCAAAGAGGATTTGTCCAAGAACTCCATTTGCATTAATCCTTGGTGGACTAGGTAGGCGGACCACGTCCGGCTTCTCGTCTTGGACTGACCTAACAGCTCTACCGTCGTGATACTCGAAAGAGTTTCTGGGTTCAACGATATGCTCTGCCAGCTCAGCGGAGAATCTTTTGAAGATATCATTTGAGTCGACTGCTGCTTTTCTCAGGTGGCCAAGTGGTTCAGAGATCTCGTCATTGGGCCCCTCAGAGCCCATCTTCTGTCCGTCAAGCCGCTTCATTCTTTCTGAATAAATTGCAGATGCCTTCTGAAGCAGCTCGGACACAGCACCCTTGTACTCAGCTGGATGTCGTCTGTAATGTCCTGTAATTTAGGTTGAACAATTTTCATATTTGGACACAATGATAATCGGTACAACAAATTAACTATGAAGGGTTGAGTATTAGGCATAATTGCTACAGGAATAATGCATGTACTGGGTGTAATTGTTATTCCCATTGACCGCAATGAGAGAGGTGGGTAACGACTAATCCTTATGAAGATTATCTCATGTGTTCCTCCTTTTCCTTCATAAGAAAGCCATGGAAAGACAAAAAAAATAGGGAGGCAGTAGTGGACTAGTAAGAGTGAAGATGAGGAGATTGGTGGTTAGTGGTGGTAGTAGACAATGGGAAGAGGAGGCGATGGAAGAATATTAGTGTATCTCCTTTTACGGGCCAAACATTACCCTCTCTATCTCATTTCCACCCTCCAATACCACCACTCTCCTCCATTTTCTAATTTAAGCTCTATTGCCGTACTACATTATCCCCACCACTCCTTCATTTCCGAACATAGCTATCACCATCATCACCTCCTCCTTTCTTTTGTCCTTGGTTTCAACCTCCATTAGCCCAATTATAATAACTATTCACAATCTAAGCAATCTCAAGGACCATTTTCTTGAGTAAAATGACTGATCAATTATGAACTCCATACCAAAACTATTTGAGCAAACATGTTTACCATAATATATCACCTATGACTAAATGAACTCCTAAAGAATCACACGTACCGAAATCCAAAGACCGGTTCTTAGTCAGTATAAAAAGTTTACTGATTTGGTATAGAAAATTGCCTTGAAAGTTGAAATCTTGAATTAGATTACCAGCCTTCTTAAGCACTGACAATGTTCCTACATTGCTTCTATTGCCATGGTCAAGTACAACAATGTGGTCGGACACATAATATTCTGATAGCTATGCTTCCTACAAAGATTAGTATGGCCAACATTTTTCATAACAGAAAGATGATACTTAATAAACAAAAAAGTGACCTAGAGTAGAGGGTAAAGATCCTCTAAAACGTTGGAGCAAACTACAAATTTCTCCGATTATGTGGTAAAATCATGATAAAGAAACCCTAAAAGACCCTGCACCTATAGGCTATAGCCCAAAATAATGCCAAGTAAAAAATCCGTCCTATAATTGAGACTTGAAGAGGGTGAGAAAATCGCTACTGTTATATTCATAAATACATCATCATAAAAGGAATTAAAACAATGAGGTGTGCTCAGAGTGTTTGGGAGCTGACCTACATGGGGCGAACTAGTCCACTTTATTAAGTTAACATCGCCTCCTAGTTCCTTCAGCCTAAACGCAAAATTAAAAATAGTCCTACATGGAGCGAGATCATCATCTTCTGAGCACATGATGAGATATGGTGCTCCAATTCTCTGCGACAATGACATATAACAATATTAGCGTACACACAAATATGTAGAGGTATTCAAAGAGCAGAATTCTGATGATACATACAACTGAGGAATATAGAGTCTGCCAGTACTCTGCTCGCTGTGATTCAAACCTACTAAGGAAGATCCCATCTAAACCAGAAGCAATACCATTTGCGATCCATGATACTGCTCTTGGTGGGTTTGATATTCCGAGCACAGATGGATGGACAATAAAACGGGTGCCCAAGTCACTGGTGAAATCTACAGGAGAGGAGTCATAAATGTGTCCAGCAACGCAATCTCTGACAATTTGATATTTATTCTTCACGGATGATATCACATAAAAGGAAATGTGTTAGTCATAACTCATAAGGACTTATTGAAGTATAACCATTCTTCTCTAATTTACTCTTTACGAGGCCTGGCGGTTGCTTATAATCAAGACATATAAAACCGGTTAAGAATTACACAAAAAACTTGTGAACAATCCTTGTATGTGAGGCCAACTAATTAACCATAAAATTGATTGTGGAATACTAAAAGGACTCCTTCACATATGAGACGTTGTATATAAATGACTCACTCTAAAGAGTGTAAGTACTTCCTACATTTGTCTATTTTCTTCCCAATATCCCTTTTAAGCAATATTCTTTTTATCTTCCCATTTTTCACTCTTTCCTTTCTCAGCAACCATTTTGATGTTTTTTTTATCAACTTACACTAGTAAATATAGCATGTGATTGGCCTAAAGTGTTTTTGGGTGAAAAAACACAAATTGGCCAAACAATCATTTTTCCAAAAGTTGAAAATAGTTTCTTAGAAACTCAAAACCGTTTATTTTGCCCTTCAAAAAAGAAGCAGCAATTTGGTGTTTTTAACTTTTGAAAAACACTTTTGAAAAGTTAAGCTTGAAAATCAAAAACTCATTTCCAATAAATTACGCCAAACAAACTACAAAACTTGCCATGATTCAATCATTCAGTAAACTTACTCTAATAATTCCCCAACCACCACCAATATGTCCCCCAACCCCACAGAGCTTCAAGCACCCAAAACCAACCCCCAACCCCTAAATCCACCCAGCACCAACACTAACCCCAAAACACCAAAACCAACCTCTGACTCCTATCCCCACCTCCTCTCATTCGATCACCATAGACAGCGAGATCTGGTCAAGGAATGGAAAGAAAAAAGAAATGGTTGGGGTATGTTTTAAGTAACAATGATTAACAGTGTACTCGCAAATTGACTTCTTACTGATTCTAAAGAGTAAGTGTCATTCAATATAGCCTAGGACTGCTAGGAGCATAAAATTAAAAGTTCAAGCGCATAGGGACGTACCATATGCTCAGGCTGCTCATGTCTACCGTCAATAACCTACAAATTGAAACAGAAAAGCTTATTAACCTAGAAATGCATGCGAACAAAATCCTAATAGGAACCTGTCTAAATACCACAAAACACAAACACACAGGTTTGGGTTCCAAGGGTTTTTGGGAAATCATTTTGAAGCCTTACATACAATCAATTGTGGAGGACACTAAATATGAATGGAGGTTCAAGAAAGCACTCAATGGCCTTATATGACCATGTTCTAGCATGTGAAGAGAGGTGAAACTACAGAAGGACAGCCTTAAAGCTAACATAACGATCAGTCTTGTTTAAGCATCATAACCAGAAGGCTAAGGTAAATTCGTTACCAACAATAAACCCATTGTCCCAGCAACAGACATTTGTGTCATGAAAAGGATTAGTGGTGGTAGCTTGTCAGGCTCTCATCTCTGTTGGAGAAAAAAGTGAGCAGCTGTAGAAAAAATTCTAGTAAAAGATACAGTGATAACATCACTATACGATTTTGGAAAGTTCAGTTTCGCCTGTTACGTATTAGTTTGTCCAAGTCATTCAAAGAGTAATCAGTAAGGCATATCCCTCGTCATCCAATCGGAACTGTAGGATGAACAAAAATGACTAAACCAAAGGGAGACTTTTTATTCATCTTTTAGACCGATCTAACATTGATCATTGCAGTAGAAAAATTCTGTATTAAGAAACAAATAGGGGGAAGGAGTGAACAAAACAGAACATTATATCCTTGCATTCCACCAGAAGGAAAAAAACAATTAACTCTTTCCACCAACCTCAATCCCCGTAGGTTTTCTCTCAAACTTGCAAACTTTGGCGGTGACAAATTTATTGAAGGCTATTTCACTATCATTCAACAATATAACTTATAAACACAAACAAACGTTACAAGCTCCTGATTTCATCATGGCATATCAGAGAAATAGTGCTACGCTAAGTTCACTAACTGCTTATTTCTTGTTTACTTGTCTGCCTCAATGACCTCTTACAACATCCAAGTTTCTGTACACCCAAGCTCAGGACACGAAAATCCATCCCAAATTCCAAAAAAATTTCAGATCATTATGCGTGATGATCTTAACCTTGAACGTCATCAAGATCTAAAATGACACCAAGGATCACCCATCAATCACAAGAGTCTGATAAACCACTGTGCCATGTTGACAAATATACACCACCCCCGTCACTCCAAACCTATTCCCTCCACCCTAAAACATAGAGTCCATAAATTTTATCGACTACAAATGACGTTTACAAACTAGGGACTTATTTGATTTGGAGGGACGGGATGGGGACTGGGGAGGGAGAGGGAAGGATACAAAATTCCTTGCTTGGTTAGCAAATAGAGCAGGAGGGAAATGGAGGGACCCCTTTTCCCTCCTCTAAGCCAAATCAAAATTCATGCACCACTGGAAAGAGTTGAAGGGAAAACTCTCTTACTCCATTCCCCCTCCCCTTTCCTCACTTTACCTCCCCTCCATCCCATCCCATCCCTTCCTTTCCCTCTTATATTATTGTATCCAAACACATCCTAGAAGAAACAGACCTATCTCTTGTAAATTATGCATGTGTACATATTTGCTTTTGACGCAGTCGGCTACTCTCTCAAAGGTAACGAACAAGGAAACTTTCTCCACTAAACGTGTCCTTACAGATTTATCTGTTGAGCATAATCTCCTTTGGTCATACATCGTCTTTAACCAAATTGTATGATGCAATAGCTCAATCAATGGCAATCCTTTTCAGTTTGGTAACATACTAACATGACCGCCTAAAAGTCCCCAAATGTAATCATCAACGATTTGTTTTTCCAAAGAAAGTTACGGATATCTTATATCTTCAAATGTCAACCAAAATAAGTACGAACCAAGTTGCCCACTTAGGGGATCTGAGTAGGACTTAAAATGTTCTAATCTTCAATACCAAATTACAAGCTCCTACATATTTTCTCGTCAAAGACAATTTAAGGCTAGAAGTTGCCATTGGAAGTTTGGAAGGGTAAAGAGTCATGGCTGAGGGCTATACAACGATTACAATCTATCTCCCAGGACTCCAGGAGAACACCGCATTGTTGCCAAAATAGTTATATAATGAAAGAAATATTATTCTTGCAGCACTGCATATGAAAAGATACCCTAGTCACGTAGTCTGTAAGAAGTTCCCTACAATTTTATCCAAAAGAGCAAACCTTAGAAACACTTACAGAACACGTAATTCTGAAGACCTCAAGCATTAAGATAAACATCTTATATCACTTAAGAAGTTATAAACTATGCCTCAGACCAGTAAATTAGGCCCAACTGGTTCAGAAACCTCTTTAGGTAATGTCATCTAACTCCCTCAAATTGAAGGTAAGAAATTCAGTCTATCAGGAGCTTTTAACAACCAAAAAGCAACATACTACCTTACCTCATTCTCGTTCATCTTGCGGAACCCCAAACGAATTGCTAAATGATTCATAGTATCACTACTACATCGTATATCGTTTAGTTAAAATCTATATCTCTATTAAGTGTGTATCTTGTATTCCTAACATCCATACTAAACATGAACCAACCATGCCTCAAAAGTCAGAACTCCACATAGTGATCAATTTTCTCCATTAACTGATGTCTTAAACAATTTTCAAGAGCAAACAACACCAGCACATCTACCTCCGGTAGTCAAAGCAACTGTGACCCGCAATAGGGAGTTTCGAAATCATTAGACTACACTCCAGCACCCATTAGATGCTCTAGTATACATTCCCATTTTAGCCCATTGGTGGCCAATGGTGGGTCACTACAAACCAAATAAAAGGATAACTAACACGGATAATCTTTCTCTGTTGACTTCCCATTATCATTTCCAACAAACTTAAATGGATTGGCAGCAAGCAGCATCATCCGCTAAATATCATTCAAAATAAGCAGTGACATAGGACACGAAAGACAGCATTTAACAAATCAATCTATATCAAAAGGTTGAAATGCCAGAAATCCCATACCCAATCAGCTGAACAAAAACCAGGATAGTACAATCTTGTTTCATAATATCTCTATAACTAGTAGTCTAATACTCTAATATTGTTGTGCATAGTACTATGGTTACCGGATTCACTATGAATACGCCCTTACCGATTGGCGATTTGCTCTTATAGAATGTGAGCTACATGTATTTTCAGTAAACAACTGGATAAAATTCACTTAACGATACATAGGGTACCCGTGCGAGCCCGGAAAACTCTGGATACACTTTCATTAAGTCATAACTAAATTTAGTGACTAAGCCAGTATATCGGAATCCATCAGAGGAAAGATAATTAAGAGAGTATAGTGGTATGAATATATGATACAACATAAAATCAACTAAAATAGTAGTACCTGCAGCACTTTATACAAGCACGCTTTTGGACCGCCAGAAAAGGGCGCAAAGACAACAGGACATGGGCTAGCCTTCAGCTCCTTCATGGCAAAACAAGAGCAAAAAATGTCAATCTAACTCACCAAGTTAAGACCCCAATGGCCAGGATTTTAATATACAACAGAGATGGTTATGCATGCAGTTCTGCACTAAAAGAAAGTGGGTGCAGGCAAACATTTTAGAATGCACTGAGACCTCAATTCCAAGTTCACACAACCCCGTGTTGCTATGATTCTTCTTATTCCCTCCCGCACCCGTGTTTAACACTCGACAGTAGGACATAGGTATGACACTTGGACAGTTGGACGCCTCATTTTAAACCAAAATATGAATATTTCTTCTGTAAAAAAATAGGCATGTTCAAAAAGCACACGTGTTAGATACATCTAAACGAGTTCGAGTAACATAACCCAAAACAATGAATTCATAGACAGATACCATGACACATCAAATTCAGGACTGACCTCACAAAGCTCATCCAGAACTTCCATAGCCAATAACATGGTTTTGTCGGGAAAGAATCTGCAGAAACACCAAACGAACCACATCAACCGGCCATAACTTTTACAACACAGGTCGTCAGCTCAAAGTCAACAAACATTTGGACAAAATTTTGATTCTGATAAACTAATAAGAAAAACATTTCTTTTGGTTAGCAAAGAAGTTAACTACAAGGCAAAAGTATACCATATCTATAGGCTGTCTCCTCAAGACAAGAAATTCCATTAATGGTACGTTATGAGTTTGTGTTTGAATGAAATATAAATCAGACATAAAGAAGCTTAGAAAGATGTAGCATTATCTCTGTACTATCGGAGACAGTATTTCTCATACGCCATCAATGAGAATAGAGACTACGTAACAAATAGATTAATAATGTTCTCCACGAAAATGTGTTATATGTAAAAGCCTCTCCGACATATAGTCTTTCCAAATCTAAACTCCCACTTATATCATCTCACCTTCCCACCAGCAAACTTCTCGACTGCTACTATAATGCCAAGAGATATTTCCTCATACCCATACCCACAATGTTTTGTAATTCATGAATCAAATGTCACTTAGCCATGCCAAGAGAGATTTCCTCATACCCATTAGCTCGACTGCTACTATAATGCCAAGAGAGATTTCCTCATACCCATACCCACAATTTTTTGCAATTCATGAATCAAATGTCACTTAGCCATGCCAAGAGAGATTTCCTCATACCCATACCAAATGTCACTTAGCCATGCACGGGCACGGTGTTCTAAGCATCTCAACTCAATCAACTAAATTTCAAGTGTTTTTCACAAGAACATAGACCCTAGCCAAAATCCCAAAGAAACCACCTTTACTTCCAAACAACCTTCCCACACAACACATATAGTTTATAACTCTTCAACCCTTCATATGCCTTCAATAGTTCAATACCAATGTCACATACACACCAATCAAACATAACCAAAGAACATGGCACTTGTTTCCAGCAAACCCATAAATCATATTTGCTCCGTTACTCAATCCGCAGACTTCAGGAATAGTACACAGCCTAAATGTAAACATATACTCGTCCCGGTCATTTGTTTACCTATTCCATTTAGGGGTGTCTCGGTCAATTGTTTACCTTTCAATCTTGGTAATGTCTTTAATGGCAATTTGAATATTTGATCCTCCACACTCAATTTGATCCACTTGTCAACCATTAATTGGCTCCCTCCTCGTTCCTTGGTCTTTTTGCCAAAACCAAAGCTAAACAAATGACCGGGACGGAGGGAGTATGTCACAACACACAACCAGCTGCCGACCATGAAAACATAGAACTCCATAGTTCAACTCCTCAGACATCCTAAGATATCACAATCCAACAGCAATAAAAGTACATAAAACTAACAATTAAAACTCCGAAATAAAAATTCAATTTGTTCATCATCATAATCTATAAACTTCCTATCCACAAAACATAAAAATCCAACCTTTTCGCAACAATTCAACAAACAATCAACAACCACAAACAATACCAAACTAAACAACCAAAAAACTCAAAAAGTTACAAAAAAAAACATACGAATTGAGGAATTGAGAGTGACAAACAAGTGAATTCCAACCAAAAAAAGCATAAAGATCAATATAATGCTTCAAATGTTTATCTTCACTAGACATCCAAGCAAAAACAACAACAATCCCTTCTTTATTCTTCTCTTTTCTTCCCCAATAATACCTTCCTCCAAATCCCCACATTTTTTACCGTTTTTGCTTCAAATTTGAATGACCCAGATGAGTTTTTGACCTCTTTAATCAAATTAAAGCAAAACCAAGTTCGACTTTGAGCTTAATTTTAATGGGAAATGATGGAATTATTGGTTGACAAAGAAGGTTGAAGCTAAAGTTGTAAGCTTTGTATTTCTATCTCTTCATTCTCTCTCTCTACAGGAGTGTGTGTGCGTGTATAATTTTCTTTCTTTTTATCGTTTTTTTTATTTGTTTTGGTTGTATTTATCGGGTTTTCGGGAACATAATTTAAGGGCACGAAATAGTCTTGATCAGCCAAGTTTGACAAATAACTTATTTAGACAAATAAACTACCTGAAATGAAATGCTACCCAGTGTAGCATTTGAAATTATAGGTACATGAACTGAAATTATTTTACTATTTTAACCGTTCAATCTATGATATTAAATTAATATCAATTTCACAAAAAACCAGCTGCCTTTTCAGCTAGTTTGTCAAACAGTTTTTTATATAATTAATTATCAGCTCTTATTTTTCAGCTACCTTATCAACTACATTTCCAGGTTTCAGTTAACTTTTTAGTTTTCAGTTATCTTTTCAGTTAGTTTTGCCTAAGTTTTGCCTAACAGAGCCTAAGACAAAAGCAAAATATTTAAGGAAAAATAAAAAAATTGTCCTTGTACCCACGGTGATATTTGACGATTTGACCTCTTTATTATTTAGACGAATATACCCGTCTTAAGGAAGACTAGCGGATATTTGACCTGTTTATTATTTAGACGGATACACCAGTCTTGATGAAGACTTGCTGATTTTGTAATGGTTAGATTGGTAGGATAAGAGTGTAGGATACCATGACTTTTGTTAGAAAAAAATTTGCCGAAAATAATTAGAAGTTTATTATGTCCGTCATGATTAATTCCAAGTTCGAGTATTTTCGTAACAATTTTAAGTTTGTTTCTTTTAGTACGATTTTAGTTAGCGCTTTTTAATGATTTTTGTTTATTGAACTTAATTTATACTGGTTTGAATTTTGATCATAAGTTAAACTTGGATCAAATATAAACTTGAATACGTATTGGTTATCTGAGAGTTTTCATCCATTATGTTACGAAAAATACATCCCATCGATATCGGGTCTGACGGCTTCAGATCAACAGTGTAACAAACTAACAATAGCCTTTTCTGGTTTATGCTGAGTTTCTGAAAATAAAACAAGTAAACATAAGAATTGAGTCTATTTTGCATTGACAATAGGCCGGGTTACATTTATAAATTATAAGAATCCGCGTTAATTTGTATGATGTATAAATTTATCTCAACTTTCTACAATTGTACTACAACTTACAAGACAAAATGTCTAGGCTAATCGGTGAAAACCCTTTATAGGAGCCCAATTTCCGACCATCTAGAGACGCAGCACAAATAATCGAAACTCCTTTACTTGACAATAATAGACTCTGAAGTAAAGAAGTTCGAAAATGTTTAGTCATCTCCCAGTCTCCTGCTGAAATCGACATTTTTGTCAAATACAAAATTTTCAACTGGAGTGCTTCAGAAGATTGCTCGGGTAGCAACTCAACGACTGCTTGAAGGGGTTGATCATAATGTAACAACCCCAGAAACCCATGGAACAACCAAGGGCGCTGTTGGGTGCCCGCTTCTATATGATTCCGAGTATTTGTCTTTGAAATTCACTTTCGGTTGTTCTGCCTGCAGAGTCAGCACATTATGTAAGTTGCTGAGGTCAAATGGATCATTCAAATAAGGTTCAGATATGCTCCTTAAAGGCTCTGGTCACTTTATGGTACTGGTTTATTCGATTTTTTTTTTTGAGTCAGTGGTTACATGTCAAGTCAATTAGGTAATTTTGAGCCGGGTCCGCTCAGATTCTGGTCAACTAAGTATTTGTCGGGTCAATATGAGCTGGATCCTTTTTGCACAGGGGCAGTCGATACTTGATACTCGAAATGCAGTAAAAGCTAAGCAATCC
This sequence comes from Silene coronaria, assembly GCA_028566215.1. NCBI lineage: Eukaryota > Viridiplantae > Streptophyta > Magnoliopsida > Caryophyllales > Caryophyllaceae > Silene > Silene coronaria. The sequence continues at coordinate 11,860 of JAOWBH010030722.1, forward strand.
CATCTTTGTCAAAATGACTTCAAAAACAGAAACCTGACAAGTGACAACTTCAAAAACTTGATATTTTGTGCACCCCAGCCAAGTTTATATGTTAAAGCAGCTTGAAGAAGCAAATGAAAATTTTAGAGGGTGGCAGGATTGTTTTAAAATACCGTCTTCTTGAAAGGAGGGAAATTCACTAAAATTTCACTGACGCAACTTACAGTCTTACACCACAGAATGGCATGTTAAAGGATGGCTGAATATAACAGACGAACACTTACATATTTCAGCCAGCACTCCTGATGCTTATGTTCATATTTATCAGGAGAATAGCAGCCAGTCTCCGATGGGCAATAGACCCATATGTTGCATTTCATTTGACCAGGCTTGGCACGGTTAGCCTGATCCAAGCACGCCTGACAGCAGTCAGCTGCACTCTCTTTGTGGTGGCTTAGACCCCATTTAACCGCCGCTCCGCCGTAATCCGTGTGAAGTTCAGTATGACACTCGGGAGGAACTGGCCTTCCAGCTAAAGAGTAGTCCTCTGAAGACAGTTAATAAACAAATTAAACAATAATGAAACAAGTCTTAATCTCCAAGCTATAGCATTAATCCTCATTGAAACATCAACGAAAAGAAACAACGAATAAAAGAAAGAAAAGCACGATAAACCATTTACCAAACTCATCTATGCCTGGAGGTTTATCATCATGCTCCTCATGGTTAACCACAGGTGGTATCCACAACCCAATTTCTTCCATAACCATAGACCACTTTGATTGCAAAGCCTCGACTAAAAATGCTAAAAAAGAAGGCAATAGATGAGACAGAACCACTAAATAAAAAACAGAATTGTGTTTGAACAAGTTGATGAGGTTATGGTATACCAGCTTCATCAGTTGACATCACATATGGTGCATCATTTTTGCCAAGAAGAACTAGGTTTGTTTCATTTAATTTGGAACTTCTCCAGGTCTCCACTGTTTCTGTTTTCAAGGATGATAGAGAAAGACATTAGATGAAGCATAGATACGATTAGGAGAGGTACATTTACTGTTATCCCTACTAATCACAACAGCAGACTACCGCCACAAAAGGACTTTTCAGCAAAACAACACAACACCACATGAACTGTCATATGCAAGTGCGTCTACAAGGTGTATAACAAAGGGCGTAGAGAACAAATAACATGATAGTAAAGCAAAGCAAGAAACACGAACAAAATATGGTCAAGACTTGAGGAAAATCATAAAAAGAAGACGATGAATCCTGGTTAAAAAAAATATTTTAAAAGTAAAGAAATGATTTCAATGACAGCTCAGAATAGATATATAATGGGAGAATTAAAGTTTATAGAGTAAAACGACAAGGGTTTAAGTCATACAAAACATTTGAACGATAACAAAACAGAATTTAAATAAAAAAATAAAAAGCCTTGAAAAATAAACTAAAGAAAAGGAAACCAAATTAAATAAAAAGCACAGTAGCATTAGTACACACTAGATGACTAGATTACCGTAAAGGCTTCCATCTACGGACTGTGGCGGGCAAAGGGGTTGTATATATTATATAACCCACATTTCCCCCGAAAGGCATAAAGAGGTTTTTAGATGACCCCATAACTAAAAATCTAAAATTGGTTAAGAATTGCATCAACAAACTGATACTTCAAAATATAAAGGATTAAGACACAAGACAGTTTGGTGGATCATATTGCTTAACTGAATCATACTGACTTTCGTATCCATCGGAAATGATAATGTAAAAAACTAACCCCAACAGCCACATGAATTCTTTTCCTCTATTCCGCCTTCTCCAATGCCATATACCCCTCAATCTTTAAGTAGTCACACAATGCTTGCAATTAATCTTTTTCAAAGTAAGACCTCCAAGAATTTGTCTTATACAAAACTACAAAAGTACATTAGATTATTTTTAATTGCTTTAATTTTTGCTTGGTCTGCACTCTGCCTGACGCAAGACAGTAAAGATAAAGATGGATAATTCTTCACTATTAAACCCGCAACTTACTGCCCAGCATTTGAGCAATATCAGTCGTCATACTTGGTGATGAGATGACAGGGTTTAGTAGTGAGATTAAGCAAAGATCAATCAAGAGAAAGATCTAAGACGAAGAGTCAAACAACATTTTTTTTTATCTTGTCATGATGTTTTTGCTGAACAGATTCTCTGAAATCATGAGCAAATTTCTAGCAACTTGGGAGTAAGGATACTGCGCAAGTTTTTGGTAATTGAGCATGCTTCTCTCCTTAGATTTCCGACTCATAATTTTTTATGTTCATAAAGCCCGTGATTGTTCTCACCAAATGCCGCAAGGAGAAAACTTTGCCTTTCATTGTGACATTTGTTTATTGAAATTGAAAACAATCATTGTTCTTCTTCTTCCACCCTTTTGAGCAAGACAGTTTCACTTTATGCCTTCATTGAAACGCATCCTCGAAATAAGATTCTTGAACTTCTTTTATCATGCAAGTAAGGATCAAGTAGCTTCATGGCGGTGGGGGTGAGCTTTAAGAGATCCATTGATTCTTCAATAACGGTGACAATCATATCTATCGAATTTCTTGGTTAAAGTTACGAGAGTTTTTTCGCACAATTCTCGTATTAGAAATATCTTCACCATATATTTTCATTTGGTTAACTATCTCCCATACTCTCGAAGTGTAGGTTTTTATGTCTTTATTCTCCCCATCTTCAAATATTCAAAATCTTTTATCTTTCCTTAAGGTATTGAGACATATTGCTCTTATCCTTTCATCGCCATAAAATTCTTGTTGAAGTTTACCTTATGCTTCTTTTAAGGTTAATGTTCGCATTATTTTTGAAAAAATGGTCTCCGTGATGGCATTGAGAATAAAAGACAAGCTTTGACGTCCTTTAATACATCCTCATTTTTTTAAGGATGCTTTGGTGGGTTGAACACTTTCATGTTGTTTGAAGACCATTTTCTACTACCTCCTATAGTGCATTTTCTTCACAATTTGACCAATTATGTAAAAAAGAGGGTGTAGAACACAACTCACCACAGGATATCCTCCTCAACAAAATAAGAAAGATTAGAACAGTGATGGAGATGCATGTTGGCCGAAAGAAACAAAGAATATATTTCTTTGAGTTGGGGCTATTTACGTCGAGATTATCTACTAAATAGACTCCCTATAAAGGAGGTTAAAGGAAAGACTCAAGTTGGAGTGGTAAAACGCTTACAACTAAACATTTAAAGGTGTTTAGCTCAATCACTTATTCTCACATTCCACCACAAAAAAAGGAGCAAGCTTGGAGGCACACAAAAATATATTTCTTGGCTAGGACTCAAAATGGAAATATATTCTTGGCTATGACTCAAAATGGCTTACTGCATTTTCAATATAATACAAAAAAAAAAATCATGATAAGTCGAGACATGGAGTTTGGCGAGGATGCAATTCCTCCAGAAGTGATGATAAGGCCAACAACAATGGTCCTTCTACAAGTCCGTCCATTGACTCCTACTTATGCCAAACGACAATTCGAAGAATTTTATGGGAACTCGAAGTAAGAAAAACTTCTCTTAAATTCATGCAAAATATCCCGATATTCATTTGGATGAAGAGGAGGGGGAGAGATGTCACTTCATTATTTAGGAGCCAAGAGAATATGATGAGGCTTCCAAACATAAAGAGTGGCAAAAAGAGCTATGGAGACGGAAATAAACATGATAAAGAAGAACAACACTTAGGAGTTGGTTGACAAGCCAAGAGGTAACTGAAACACAAGGCAAGATTGGTTGGTCGAAGCCTCAAAGGATACTCCTAACAAAGTACTCCCTCCTATACTCTATTTTCTTCCCTTTCTTTGTGGGCACAAAGATTAAGGGATGAAATAGAAAATGAATATATGATATGTGGAGG